>JBCAUA010086918.1:0-10609 GCA_038406235.1 Peronia verruculata | reverse complement strand
AGATAGATAGATAGATAGATAGATAGATAGATAGATAGATAGATAGATAGATAGATAGATAGATAGATAGATAGTTTTCAGGTCTAAAAGGAATACTTGACAAAATGGAGTCAGATATTACCATGTATATTATTCTGGTAAGAGAAATTAGACCGTTTTCGTTTAAGAAAAATAAAATAAAGCAAAACACACACACACACACACACACACACACACATTCTTACTCTGTTGTTATACAAGAACAAACCAATCGGAAATTATCAAAGACAAGGAAAAAGATGAACCATAGCTTGGTGATTCCGAATGTTACTGTTATGTTTATTGTTATTATTATTATTATTACGATGCTGTTGTTCATGATGATGACAATGAGGGGGTTGATGATAATATAAAAGAGAGAATGTGTTGCAAAGAAGTGGGGGAAAACTTGTACTGAGGGCTAAACATCTGATTCGTAACTAGTCAGGTCGAAATGTTTCAGAGATGTTGAGAGACATTAACGGTAGTACCAAGCCGTAGCAAGAAAGTGTAACAACTAATTTCTGTGTGGGAAAAGGGTGAGAGAAACAGAGAATGGCTCTAGAAGAAAGAACAACAAAAATGGTAACATTTAGACATTTGTAATTATGTCACTCGTTCAGACCTCGTAATGTGAGATGTTTCCTGTTCCTAGTGCACGAACCTGAACGTAGTGCGAATGTCTAGGTATGAACTGACTGATCTCGCCTGTCTGACGCTGACATTGGACGAGGTTTGTCAATCTGAACCCACCCAGCTACATAACAGACAAATCTACTTTGATATGTTACGGTAAAAGACTGTATACAGCCCAAAGTACAGTTTTCACAAGGACCCATTCAAACAACTACAACTTTCTCCACTCACATTTCTTCCCTAACAACTGATCATCACTGGGGCATAATAATCACCATTGCGGAAATTAAAGACCTTTTCTCTTTACGAAATACAATTTTCTATTTCGTTCGAATCTTGTTTTTGAGAAACCTTTTTTTATTTTGATGAAAGAAAACTTACGGATTAGAGCCTGTTAATCTGAAATCCGGAAAATTACAAAGTTAAACCAAAACAACAACAACAAACAGAAAGATTTAATTTTGATGAGTAACAGGGACACATTTTCAAAATAGTTCTTTGTTAGCGGGAAAATTGAGAAGGACATAAAATAGTTCCCTATAGGACAGTGTTCTGATGATGGCACTTACTGATAGTCTATGTCTAACATCTCCCAAAATGCCTGTATAAACAACACAGCAGCTGCGCTTCAGAAAAAAAAAAAAAAAAGTATTGATTGGTGAACAACTGACAAATGAATGGAAACCTTAAAAAAATTTCTCCTACTTTCAAGGTTCTTCAATACTGTATGCACACAAAGATATATAATGAAAGAATATCTTTGTAAGTTTAAATATGCTTGGGACACGCCCAAATTTAGTGATATTAGTTGTCTCAAGACTTAAAACTTATACCATGTGACTGGTATTCCCAGAGCTCCACTCATAATAGTGAAATTTTTGTTTGGTGTCGGTGTATAATTCCCAGAGAGAAAATTGACCTTATAATTTTGACTATCCTTGGAAAAACGGCAAAATTTCCAGAAGTAACTGTGAGATAATTAGGCCTTTTCGGTTTTTCTCCATAAAACAGCAAGTCAAGCCACAGTGCGCACTGTTCTGCCCATCAGGGTAACTATTTTTAGGTCATGACTGCTGAGTTTGTTTAAGCAATAATAGTCGTTTTCTCGTGGCAGAAAAGCTTGCCGTTCCTCGAGATTTATGACGAGTCTACCTGTGGACGCATCATTTCCGAGATACGTTTCAATACTTATTTTTTCAACGGGATCAAGTTTCCTTACGATAATGTTCGCACCCAGGATAGAAAAATAATGTGCTTGTTAAAGTAATTTCCCCTCCGACCTGTTCGTTTTGGGTGTCAATCTTTATGACGGCAGCCATCAGTTTACTTTGTGTCTTAGACATGATGGAGATGTCATAATGGTATGAAAAGGTTGTTTTGAAGCGGTGATCAAAAGAAGAAGAAAACATATCACCTTTCATTTCATATAATGATACGTGAGTAGCATCGACATCAAAGTCGTCAGACACAAACATTAATGTGTAAAATAGATGTTTAGAATTTTGAAGGACTGATCTAAAGAAAACATCTTCTGTTCATTTTACCTGAGTAGGTTATCGGCATCAAAGTTAAAAGTCACAGACATCTTTTGCAAATGGATGTTAGGAAAAAAAGAATAAACATCAAGATTTATCGATGACTGCATGACGTCCTGAAATAAACCGTTTTGTTCATCCCTGGGGACCTTGAAAGCAGCGAATCTACGTGTATTTTGTTCCTCCTCTTCAAGCGTTTCTATGTTGGTTTGTTTGTTTGTTTGTTTTTTTGTTCATCTTCCACTGCATTTTTTTTTCATTAAAAAAAATAATAATAAAAATAAAATTGACACACATTACATTTAAAATGATTATCGAAATGCAAAATGCAAACTTGTGTTTTATTCTAACGGACTTACTCTGATCTGTAATGCCCTACCTCAAAAGCCAGGAAATTGAAAATAAGTAAGGAAGGAAATACGAAAAATAAAAAAGAAATCTACATGAAGGCAAGACTGTGCCAGTGCCGGGCAAGTGGCCTTCTTACTGAGACAGTGACGAGCAGTTAATTCTGTTGAAGGTGTTAATCTTAAAGCAGTGCATTCAATACGATTTAATTAACTATTCAACTTAACTGGCATGGAACAAAGGAACTCAACATTTATGGCCCTCACCGTTTATTTCAGATTTCACCTTTTCCTCTTTTGTTTTTAATTGTCTTGCTTACTCTTTTCCTTGTCTTTTTTCTTTCCTTGTTTCCTTTTGTTTCCATTTTTGTCGTTTTTTTTTTTTTTTCTCTCCTTTTTCCCACCACTCCTGGTCTGGCAAAGATCCGCGGTGAGCATTACACACTCACCAAATGATCCAAGAGTGGCAAATTCTCCGGCAGATAACCCGATACTGAAGAAGCCCCGTCTATGCATTTAACCATGTGGCTCACAGACAATCGCTCTCATGTTTTTGTATGGCTGGTATTTTGCCTGTAGATAACTCGTGGCTCTCTCTCTTTGCCAATGAGAGCTGGTAGTGCTGAGATCGCGCACACGCTCATTGAAGCCTGAAGGTTTTTCAGCAGCAGAAAGAAAGAGCGCCAGGTGTGCGCGTTGCACGATCAAAAACAATATCACGTTTCTTCCTGATCAGATTTTGATTTAACATTTACTCAAAATTTCCTGTCATTGATCCAGAATATAATTTTATCCATACCATGATTTTCTACATAATTTAATCATGGTTGGACTACATATATATACCTCCAAACGGCCAGACTTTGGTGCAAATAAAGATTGTTTTCTCTACCATTAATGAGTATAGTTTCAGGAACACAGTAGTGCTGTAGAGCAAACATTGCAAGGATGGAAGAAAACAATATTTTACCTTTTTCTCTTTGAAAAGTTCATCATAAGAAAAAAATATGACCAAAAAGTTTTCCCATATCATTTTTTTAAAAGAAGATTTCTTTTTTTTTTTCATTGTAAACTTCTTAAGCAAAAATGCCTTTCAACCTTTCTCGAAGCATATCTTTCTGAAGTTATCTCATGGGGGAAAAAAATAATAAAATAAAATAAAAATGTGTAGCAGCAATACTATCCGAAAAGTTATGTATACGAGTGTATGACCATAACGAAAAAAAACTGTTTTCGGCTTTCTGTTTATTTTGAACTCCCCATCTCCAAAAACTTACAGGATATTTTTTTTTTTTTTTGTTTGTTTGTTTGTTTTCAATAATGTATTGCATGAACCAGCCTTGGGATCAGTAACAAAGAGAATACTAATCTATTAAGTATTCCCAGGATTCTGGATCCTTTTATAATTACTGCCTCTATCAGAAACAAATATTATCAACCATGGAATTAATTAAGGATATCAGCATAAAGAATACATTACGTCACTATTGATATTGGTTTTATCACGGTACCACAATATCATCACCTTTGATTTGGTGTGACTCGCTTCCCATCTGGTCCAACGGCATTTTTATAGCAATTTTGTTTCCATGGCTCGACTTTCTGAGTCTCCTTTCTCTTCATCGACTAACTTTTTTTTTTCTGTTTATGATTACTTTCTCTTTTACTTCGACATAATCTTCTTTATCGCGCTCTGTCTGATTCATTCTGGAAATATTTTTGTATTAACCCCTGATCTATTTTTTTTTTTTTTAAACAGGAGAGGCCACAAACAAGGCGGCGCTCTGGAATCCAATCGGCGTTCGTTTATTTTCTGTGCATCTGTGTTGTCTTGTTCAGTTTTTGTTTCCCGCTACTTCCACACAAACAAAATATTCTTGTTAGTAAATCTTCAATCCCAGCTATTTTCACGATGTTTGTGTTATGAGGATAGGTCTGTATTTGGCCGAGACAGAAGAGCGCCAATCAATCGAATCATAGCTTCTTATTTTCTGTTTTGCGCCGGCCTCTAATCTGTTCGGAGGAGAGATAATTTGTATGCCCCCCTCACCTGTAAAACTGCTCACCTTTAAGCATGCGAGACACTAATTTGTTGTCTCGATTGTTTTCGTTTATTCTAAGTTTGCTTCTTTTGTTGGACCCATTTTACTCGTAAAGATCTCCCAATTTTTCTTCATGATATATGTCTTTCGGTGTGAAACAACAACTGCTGACAACAAAAAATACATGTTTTACAACAATAAATGCATGCCATGGATAGGAAAACAATACTGCTCCAAAAAAAAAAAAAGTGAAAGTAAAATACTTGTAAGACTCCTATCGCTATAAAAGGAGAAATGAAATGAACAGAGAGTAAGCTGTCCATTGTGGGTGTGTATGTTTGTTTGTTCTGTAATCCCCTTAAGTCCCATCAACATAACATGTTCTACTAATGCTATCTGCAACACCTTTCCTTTGCCAAGATATGCAGACAGCACCCAAGAAAAAGCGGCACAATGGGTTCTAATTATCCAGGCTCTCCCTAATAACTTTCAGAAGACTGTTGATGTTACTTTTTTTTTTTTCTTTTTCTTCAACATCATTGACGACTAATTAGGTAATGCACAAACTCGTTTATACCTCACCCTCTCGCAAAAAAGTTAAGGATAAAAAACAACAACAATGAGTGAAAATTTAAGTATGAAAATTGATGTAGGCTCACGCATGTTTTTTTTTTTTTCGCCTTTGTCTTGTTCCAAAGAGAAATGACAGGGAAAAAATGAAGACAGGTGTAATGTATTGCAGAGCCACATTTCATTAGTATTTATTACAGGGTTGGAGAGAGATATTGTGACGTCGGTAGAGTAGGTACATTCGCTGAATCATGTAGGTAGCAGGACATCTGTTGTAGTGACGAAATCTGTTAACCTTAGAAATGTCAAAGGGCCGATATGGTCAGAAACTCATTGGTCATACTAAGAGGCCAAATAAGAATTCTGCTTCAAGTAGCAGGCGGTTGAGAACAAAAACATAAACTCACCTATAAGCATGAACTGCCGTTTTCTTAAACATTGGTATTGATGTCATACTAGGAAGTTTGATACCCTAGCAGTTTCTATTGACACTCTTAGAGTTAAACAACTTACATCCAGTTCTTTAGCTCAGTTGATGTAAGGGGTTCGATCTGGTCAATGACTAGGACATTATACAGGATATTGTATTTGAAGTAGCCTCTCAGTAATATGCAATGTGGAAAGAAAGTACTGGTCTTCAATTGCCTTAAGGGTCAAAGGATTATCATCTAAAAGTGGCCAAATAACATTGCCAAAAACTCAAGATCTCCAGCACTTTTTTTCTGACACCTTTAATGCCAAAATTCAGCTTCTCCTCCCAGCTTTTGTTGATTATTGCCATTGTCTTATGTCTAAATTTCACTTTCAGACTCGATAGTTCATAATTATTCATCACCAACTGGAGTCTTTCTATAGTATAAGCTATCTGACCTCTTAATAGTCCAGCAGTCCCCGTCTTTCTGCCCTCCCTGCCTGTGATCTGTTTTCTTCTTTTTTTTTTTTTTAATGCTGTCACCATCTCTTTGTCAAAGATAAGACTCTCTACGCCATTTTCTCAGACTCCGCTACTCTTTCTTTGTTTCTGATTACATCTCTTTTTAACCCTATAAATGCCAGACTCCTAACAAATAGAACTTAAGAGGAGTAAATAAATGAAACCACTACATGCTTTAGGCAGGATAGATCGAAATATTATCTCCGCTGTCCAGTATGTAAATAATGGATTGTGGATCACTCGTTCCCAAACAAAGCAGGTAATGGGTCATCTGTGTCAGAGAAATTTCTGTTTTATGGTTAAACATGTTCTTTCTGTCACCGTTTTTCTTTCTCATCTATGTTCTCGTTTCTCTTCTGATCCATTCTTACCCTTTCTCTCTCTCTTTCTCTCATCTTCTCATCCGCAGTCTACCAGATTGTTATTTATATATTTTTCTACTCCACTCTCTTTCGTATGTTCTCACCCCCCCCCCTCTCTCTCTCTCTCTCTCTCTCTTTCATCACACAGAAAATATAAATAAAAAGAGGGCGCCAACAACCAAACAGCACAGAAGAAATAGAAAAGATCAAGTCATGTTTTACGAGCAGACAACGCCACTGGCAAGCTCTCAAGTGTTATAGTAGACACGGATGTGCCCGTTCCCAGGCAGGGATTTTATAGTCACACGTCATTCCATCAGGTGCGATCCTCCTCACCTTGACATCTTCTCCAGCATCTACACCGGGCCTAAGCGACCGAACACACGACCGAGGAGAGCCGCTAATAGTTTCTCGCACGACAGAGACAAACATCAAAGACGGGATCTTAATACCTTTACGACCATGAGTTTCCGTGGTATTAACGCTTTTGCAGCGGGAAAAACTACGAGCTAAAAACGAGCAACAAATTTGCCTGGAATATAAAAACATATTATTATCTACTGCTGCCTGAATCCACGAGATAAATATTGAAACATCTGTCAACAAAACAACGACGACAATAAATACCCAACAAAAACAATGACATCCACCATAATAATCAAATAACAACAGGAAAGACATCTTGAAGCTGAAGCATTGCAGTCCCTCAGTTCTGAACTCTATATCTAGATCTTATCTGACTGTCGTTTCTCGCTTTTCGAAACATTTAACTCTCAACTGATTGTGTATCTTGATGCTTTGGGCCCAGAATATCTCTTCCTAAACAGCTGTTACACCCAATTGTGGTTGCATAGAAAAAAATAAATAAATAAATAGGAGTATTCATGGTTCATAAAACAAGACAGATAATGACTTGTTCTGTTAAAGAATCAAAGTTGTAGGTCTAAATGTGTATTCCAGCTGGTAATGGGTGTAGTCTGACCTCTAGTTGTTATCTTTATAATCTGTTGTTCCATTTACAAAGACAGCTCATCCTAATGTGATTTGTTATTTGCTTGTCTCGACAAATACCCATTCTGACATGCTAAGATATCAAAACGCTGAAGTTAAGGACATTTTATAGATGTATCTGTGTATCTGATGCTGGGGCATATTTGACTGCCATATCTTTTTGAAGCTGTCGTGGTCTGTTATCAGAGGTTTCATGTTAATGTCATGTATTCTTCAACTCCAGTGTAAGAAGTATGTTATTCTATTCATTGAGCAGAGAGAGAGAGGAGAAAACAAAATAAAACAGAGCAAAAACAACAGAAAACAACAACAGCAACAACAATAATAACAACAACAACAGCAGCAACCATAAACATTTTAAGGTTGAAAAGAAAACGACGATAAATTGACGCCAGTTTATTCAAACCTCACACACCTTCAACAGGAAACCCATGAATCAGTGGAAAACAAATGTTTGAACCTTTGAAAAGACAAACAAACAAAGAACAACAACCACAACAACAATAACAACAAAACGTGTATCCATCTAGTGGAATACAGGAGCATAAGAAAAAGCCTTACAACTATATTGTGCCAGATTTCGAGACAGAAATGTCATCTATAATTCTTGAGCATGTTAGACCATTAATGTGAGATTTTCATCAAGAATTGTATTGACAATGAGCAACAAATAAGCAAACGAACAAGAAACAAGATTGAAATTGCTTTTGACACCAATAACATAATGAAGTTTAAGATCCTCGTTAACATTATTAGGTAATAAAAACAAAAAACCAAGGAAGCAAATAAACCAACAATCCAACAATTCAGAGCCTCATCAAGGCCAAATTTGAATCTTCGAACTTTCACGAGTCCTCTTTGGAAAGGTTTCTGAGAGAGAGATTACTTTTACAACAGGGAGCAAATCTCCTGGTATCCGAGGCTCTTCGAAACTTGGATATTCTTTCTGCATATCACATGTAAAATCGTTTTAGCAGCACATAGAACTCTCAAAACTTCAAGTGCCAGTTCTCTGGACTTGTTATAAAATAATCTATGAATATGACAAAATTTCAGTGATGAAGCTAAAATTGACTGTTTATGGAGTACATTAAACTGAATACATAATTATAGATTTTTTAGTGGGAGAGGACCGCATTGTTTTTTCCCTTGAAATACAAAGTAGTCAGAATTCCATTCGCTCTGCCGGCCCTGAACTTATGTCTTGTCTGAATCTCTGTCCAGCAAACCGTGTTGATCAGAAATGGCTGTAGTAATAACAGTCAGAATGTATGGTTTATAAAACAAATTTATGTTACCTTCATTTCTTTCATAAATTTACTTGACAAAGAGCCGAAGGATAAAGCCTGACCCCTTTTTGCTCAGATATTACATATTTGAAGTTCGATAGTATTTCTCGGATAAAGAAGTGAGAATCGAATCTATTATTGTACTTTTAAAATCTTTTTTTTTTTTTTTTGTCTTTTCTTTGGGTGGGGATGGGTTGTGAGTGGGGGGGGGGGGGCGTCAGATGATATCGCATGGCAGTAAACAAACCTGGATAAAACAACAACAAAAACTTAAGACACATTTTTATACACCTCACAAATATTTATCTTAACTCCTACCTTTTTTTTCCTTTCTTTTCTTTTTTCTTTTCTTTTCCTTCTATTCTTCTCTTTTTTTCTTTTTTATCTTTCTCTCTCTCTTTTTCTTTCACAGTTTTTCTTTTTTTTTTTTTTCTTTTGTATCTTTTTTTTTTTTTTTGCAACAGTTTTTACATGGTAGTCTTTATCCCAAATAAAACGGTGGTGACAGTCTATGCAGGAATAATATATGTAAAATATGATAAACACAGAAATCTGTGAGCGTCAGCTAGTGCAAGTAATACAATGCATCCTCCCTTAAGACAGACAAGCTTGCTAATTCTACACTGGGTCAAGCTACCAGAGGGGGCTCAGCAACGACCTAGCGCAGACTTTTGCAGAAACCTACTCTTACCTTCATAGCGTGTAAAGTGTTTGTAAGCTTATTTAATACTTCCATTTTCGTGGGAAAATGAATGAAATTCAGGTAATTATTTGAGATATAAATATAAATATTTCTATTCCAGCTTTTGTTCATCAAAAATCTGAAAGCGCAGTACCTGTCCTCTAAGTGTCCTCAGGGTCTCCAGCTTTCAAAGGTTGGAGAAAAGGGGGGGGGGGGGAGGGGGGGGGAGAATTCTAGATTTTTATGCCAAATTAAACGATGGAATAAACGTTTATAGTTCATGATATGGAAACAGAAGAAATCCCAAGTAGCAGCAAAAGTTTAATATTAAACTTTGAATTTACTAATAAAAATATTACTAACATTAGCCCTTGTATCACACTCGTGGAGGAGGAATCATATTAAATGTTATGCCAAATTGCAGAACAAAGTCAACATTAAATGACGTGTCAAACAACCAGACGGCATTTATTTTTAACACTATCTCAAATGGCTCAATCTGGAGTGAAGATACCAAGGATTCTATTAAATAGTGAACGTAAATTTAATATTAAACATCACTTTGATGTGCCATTAAAGTAAAAACTGTGTTAAAAAGATTTCCAAACAAAATTGTGAAAAATTGTAAGAAAGCATCTCTTCTCCGAAAAATCTGGAGGACAGGTGAGCATAATAATACGTTTCCTAAAATAGTACTATGATAAAAAAGGACACAATTTATGTGCATCTTTCTATTTCTATATGACATAAACAAGCATTGTTTCCTTTCTGTAACTGTTTACGCCATTAGTGAGACAATGACGAGAGCTCAATTTTGTGCGAAAACACAGTTAGCTGGAATTTTGTGACGTGAAAATGTGTGTTGTTTATCGATGCTGTGAGGTGACTGTGTGTTTTGTTGTTGTTGTTGTCGTTGTTGTTGTTTTCTTTTGTTTCGTTGGTTTCTTTTTTGCGTAGAGAGAGAGAGAGAGACAGAGAGGGACAGAGAAGGGAAGATGAGAAAGTAATGGGGATGGGAGGGGTGGGAGAGGGAAGAGAGTCAGAGAGGAAAGAATGAGCTCAGAGAAAGAGAGAGAGAGAGAGAGAGAATGAAGGATGAGAAAGTAATGGGGGGGGGGGGAAGAAAGCCCTCGAGTAAAGAATGACCTCAGAAAAAGAGAGAGAGAGAGAGTGAGAGAATGAA
>JBCAUA010086907.1:0-10609 GCA_038406235.1 Peronia verruculata | reverse complement strand
TATTTGTTGTTGTTGCTTCAAGCTAATTGCGTGTGATGGATAGTTTAATGATTCTGCCTTTTCCCAACACGTTTCATTATGGGTATTCATTCAAAATATTAATTTTTTTAGACGGGTCCTATGCACGTTTTATGGATGGAAAAAAAAGTGGGGAGGAGCGTTATGACAAAATGTTGTTTGATAAATAAAAATGATATATAATAAATAGATAAATAAATAGATAAATAAATAAATAACAGAACAAAAACAAAAAAAAACAAAAAAAAAAAAAACAAACAAACAAACAAACAAAAACCGACTGTCTGTTTCATCATAAGATTAATAAGAATATATAAAGTCCTCTTTCATAAGTCAGCTTTGGGGATTTATTATTATTTAATATTCAGTATTGCATGAAGAGGTCTACATAGGCAAATCCTGGAGAGGAGATCAGAAGAAAGGCCAGTCACAAACTAACATACATCTGCAATTATCTTTCGTCATATGGACAGTTTTTGTGAAATACCTACACGTTTTGGTCCCCTAAGATTCCCTAATTCTGGTGGATGTTTTCAGCTGATAATGATTACACACACGTAAAGTCTATTTAAGTGAAGGAGGTCTTTCAAACAACGTGTCTTAATAGCCAGTAAGAGAAACCGAGGGTTTGTGAAAGTAACTGCTTTTTAAATATCATTACTGAGCGGATGGCTTATTTTCCAAAAAAATATACTTTTTTCTGAGTTTAGTTTCAAGATTCCTAGACTCGACTGAGCCAATTATATGGATCATCACTGCTCCCATATAGATCATCCACTGTCATCCACTACCTAGAAATTCCGTAATAAGAAACTAGCTCTTGGTTGTTTCCTCTTAATTGCTATCTAAACAACGTGTGGTTTCCGGTCTCAATCATGACCATATCAGGAAATTAAGCCATTCTATAATATTCAGAGGTGAAATCGTTGAAACGTCGCTGTCAAATAGTATTTTAAAAAATGCCAGTCGTTTAGGCCTGTAAGTAGTGTTAGGAAATTGTATCCCTGGGTGGACTCGAGTCGTCCTAGTAGTCGTTCTTAAAAATTGTCTCCCGTAAGCCATCCTAAAGCGACCTTGCCATCACCTCGTGACTTGTCCCCTAGGTGGGGATGGGATCGTCCCCCAGTCATCTCCTGAGAGGTCTAAGACTAATCACACATCAGAACGATTACGGCTATGTTTGTGTCAAACATGGTAAGATACCTTTAAGTTACACCTCAAGGAAAAGAGAGGAAAGAAAGCGAGACAGAAGACAGGAGCAAGGAGAGAGAGAGGTCTCCCCTGGAATGTTGAAGATGGTACTCCATGGGAGACACCTCACAAGTGGCAAGATTACACCGCCTGTAGGTGGGAGCGGAGAACCTACTTATAAACCCCGGGTCCCCACGGGAGTGTGTGTGTGTGTGTGTGTGTGTGTTTCCACCAAAGAAGAGGTAAAGGGGAAGGAGGGAGAAGGTGGGCTGCTGTAAGAGGGGAGTGTGAACTCGAATCATAATAAGTTGCACCTCATAACAAGATAAATAATATGAATTACCAACGTGGTAATGGTATATGTTTATTGAGGAATGTTATCTTATCTTTTTGACGAGTATGTTGAATGTGAGCGAAGTCTTTGTAATCTGGCTCTTTTTCTAGTGGTGTTTCCCTTTTTTTTCCGATGCTTCAATCAATCAATTTATTTTTCGTAGAAAAGTCTGGCAGTTTTTGCTTTTCGGTTGTTGTTGTTTGTTTGTTTGTTTTCTAAAACATTGTTACCATGATGTATAATCTGACTCAGGCGGCATTGTAGTATTCTCTAGTTTGCCCGTTGAACTTACATTTCAAGCTTTGAAACTTTTTTTATTCGTTGTCTATAATACTCATCTGATTTGGTCCTTCACATGACCATCATTTTTTTTTACGTTATAAATAAAGGTCTCTTAAAAATTCAAATGGAAATTGTTCAGGAACATCTGTTATGTACGAAAAAAATGAATAACAAACCCGTCAAAGTGAACGGTTTCTGCCATAAGGCTAGGTTTTTGCTTGCCATCTCTATATATCGTTCACCCTCTTCGCAGTGGAGGATGGCAAAATGGAATTCTAAAATGGTACCTGGTAACTGTTCCAGTCAGGGAGATAGTCCTAAGTTGGAATATTCTCCTATTCAAAATCTGTCATGATTGTTCTGAGCGGTGGAACGGGAGCTTCAGCAAGTCAAAGTAGCTTAGAGATATTTATTTTGCTTGTACAAGGATTTCATATCCTAATGTTGATTGAGTCTGGGCTAATCTTAAATCATGATTACGGCAAAATCAATACTAAGTTTACACTAATGTACTGCTGGGGGAGGTGAGCCACTGATGCTATACCAGACTCTTACCGTCACATGGACTTTTATTCCCTATTTACAACATACGGAGTTGTGAAAGATAATAGACTTTGCATTTGGACTCGCTCTTGCCTAAATGTTTTTTTGTTTTTTTTTACGTGAATGATAGTACAATGCTGGTGTTCTCCAGGATCATATGTCAATATGATTTTTGTCACAAGGTAAAATTTTATTTATAATGAGAGTCATTTGAAATACATGTATAAATTCTCTGATGTCGTCATGTATCATGTATTCACTTATATTATTAATTTAAATTGTATTTTCTGTAATGAAAAACAAAACAGCTAGCATACTGATTAGACTTTAAGTCCAATCCTTCTTCGGATATGAATGAAAAATCTTGTCCGTAGTCATCATCTCAGTATCAAAAATAAATCTATGATGTGTGCATATACTTTATCATCTATAATTCATTAATAATTTAAATGTTGGTTCATGAGCAGTGACAGAACCATCTGGGAGCTCCGAACGAGAGGGACAGAGAACTTAATGGTACAATGCCAGAACTAATAATATTATACCCTGGCAGAGAAAGGAATGGACAAACAATATAAGGAAAAGATATTGAATCCAGGCACTGAGAATCACCCCAAAAATGCAGAACATGATTTATTAAATAGAGTTCTCAGTGAAGCAGTGCTTCCCAACAGTGAGGGCACATTTGCAGCATGAATTCTAAATGTAAATATATTTGACATGCAATGTAATTGGCAGAGTGATGCACATTTATATTTTAACTTTTTAAGTGTTCATATCAGAATGTCTTTTTCTTACTCTTAGAGTTCCACTAAAATAATGCTACCTCGATGTTTATGGAAATACACTATTATGTGAGTCTGGTATGCCTGGTTTTATGTAGGCTACATTTTGCATAATATGTGCATTGCATCTCTTTCATTATGCATGTAAAATAAATTTGCTGTCTGCCTTGAATGTTGCCCACGATGAAAAGTATTCAAAGAGCATTTTTTTTTTTTTAGTAGGCAAAGCTTAGTTTACCAAAAAAAAAAAAATCCTTTCCTTATTGATTGACAAGGACAAAAAACATTCTAAGAAACAAAGAAGAACACTTTAACCCCTATTTCTCTAACTTTATTCAAAGCTAATTAAATTATAAGTACTTTTTTTAAATGACGAAAGAAAAAAAGATTTAAAAAAAAAAAACGCATGCTATTTTCAGTAGACAGTATCCCAGATGTCAAACAAAAAGAGAGAGAAAGAAAAAAGAAATCACTTTGTCGTTATTTATCAGGTAAAAAATGAGTTAATATCAGTGAGGGTTTTGTTTTCAAAATCATCTTTTACAGAATAACGAGTAATCCCAGAATTTATTATGAGTGAGTGTAAAATCTTGGCAAAGAAGAGTATTGCTCTAATCTCTCATTAAAGTAAAGTAAAAATCATTTCATTTCCACTTAATAAATCTGTAGATGAAAAATTCTACTCCAGATTAATTTGCCCCAGTTGCGACATGTGGGATTGATAAAGAGAATTTAAATAAAAGAATGCAGAAATGTGAATAGTTTGTGAAAGACAGAGGGAAAACTGTTGTGTCAAAACATAACAAAGTGGATGTGTATAATAATAATATAATAAAATCTATAAGAAAATTAAACAAAACCATTAAAGTAAAGCAATTTATTAAGATTATGCCTGCACAAGAGTAAAAACACTCTTTTTATATATAATAAGCATAACACGTAATACTGTGCAAAAAGTGTCCCACAAAAGCATTGAGAGTAGTTTATAAATGATATCAAAGCAAACATAAGATAAAAACAGTTTTTTGTATACAACAAGGAACTGACTCAAATGTTTTGAAGAGTACACGTAGGCTATTGTAGTGTTGTGGGCTTTTTTGTTTTGTTTGGTTTTGTTCTTATAAGACTTAAGACAGGCCATTCTGCTCTGTAGGAAAAAAAAATAATCATATTCAGAGCAGACCATCATTCCTTTAAATCTTCTAAATTGCAATTTTTCTGTAAGAGCAGGTAAGCTGTAAATCAAGGTATTATTAATGAAATATAAAAAGGTGTTTTGATAATGATCATTATATATTTCTATGATTTAACAGGAATTCTGATAAAATTGTTGCTTGTAGCAATGTGCATTTTAATGTGCATTTCACTCCAAGTTCTGAGATGATAAAATTGCATAAATGTAGGAATTATCAATATCAAGTCAATTAATAAAGACTTCTTTCATAGAAATAGCATAGGACTTCCCCTCAAAGCTGGAAAATTTATTGGGACAAAATTGGGTGATATCTGTATTTACCAAAGTGCATATAGCAGGCAAAAAGCATTATAAAATGAAACATACAATTTTAAAGACAAAAATCAGTTTTTTTTGTTTTTTTGTTGTTGTTTTTTCGAACATTAAATTCAATCACCATTAAAGAGTTGGCATTAAAGATCATATTTGTGTTAAGACGTATAACATTAAGATAACATTTTACGTTTTAGATTGCTGGATTTACACTGTTACAATTCTGTTGTAAATAATATCTTATTATCACAGTCCTCTTTGCAGATGTCACGCACATTTTTGAAAGTTGAGGATATTTATTCTCAACTTTCTAATTTTCAGAATATTTCTTAAAATTACCAGTGAAATTGATGATGAAAAAATCTCCTGGATACGAATGTGGGCCAGAATATGCAGAGCCATCATTGTGACGTCTTACATTATTATAACACCATTACTCATTGCAACCTCATCTTTTGGATGCAAAGCCACATTACTCTTTCTATTATGTCCTATTACATAATAAAAATTATACAGAACCGGCAAAATAAAAAAAAAAAAAATGGAAAATAAAAGTCAGGGGTGAGAGAACCAACATTTGTAATAAAATACGATATTTACATTATATCTAGGATATCCGTATCAATGTGCATTTTAATTCTCTCCTGAAAAAAAAAAAAAAGAGAGAAACCTGTTCTGGGAGCGGGACAGGGAAAGTGAGATGGGTGGGGATAGTGGTTGGGGAAGGGGCGTGGGAGGTTGGGTGGAAATCTCAAGATCAGATTCCCCATTGAAAGAAAAAGTCAATCTTGTTCTTATTATTTTGCTCAAAACCACCCTTAGGACTAGCACCATCCCTTCCATTCTCTCAGTCAATTCGCACATGAGTATCCAGTCAATACCCACATATCTTCCCATATCAAAACCCTATCTTGCTGGTCCGCAGGCATTAACTTACATTTTCTTGTCTGTTATGTTTCTACAGTTAAAAAATGTATTGGTTTGCAGCAATGCTTCTTTTCACATTTCAGTTGTGTGGACTTTTTTCCTCTGTTGAAATTTCATCCTCAATTCATTTTCATATTCTGGCTCTAAATGAAGAAAAGATATACATATAGTCAGTGATGTATGTTTCATACAAAATGGATTCTGCATGAATATAGATTTGTATTTGATATGTATAAATTAAAACCATATTCTAGAAATGAATTATGTAAAGTTGAATTTTCAACAAATGGATTATGTAAAGTTGAATTTTCAACCAAATAAACATAAAACAAAATTACTTATCGCTTTTGTTTGATTATAATAATGATCTTTTTGTGTTATTCAATTACCATTAAAAAACAAAACAAAACAAAAACAAAAACAAAAAAAAACAAAAAAAGGAAAGGGAGAAACAGTCATGCCTCTTTTTTACTGAGCTTAACATACTTAAAATCAATTATGACTCAGAAATGTTTAGTTGGTTGCATCAGTCTACACGCTATAAAGACGTAATTTTTCTTTTTTTTTTTTTTGGATGAGAGCACTGACACCTACCATAAGCACCTGCATATGGATTTTTTCCACTTTTGGGTCTGAGGTTGATGTAGCGTCGTTCCTCCTCAGCCTGTCCTATTTCTTCATACTCATTGTTGCTTCCCTCAGCAATAGCAATGTAAGGCCTGTCTTCGGAGCAAATCTTTCTCTCAATCAGCTCTTTCACAGTGTCGTAGATGAAAATGTATTGATTCTAAAGGAAGAGCAATAGGGCTTGACAAACGATATTTTCATGTAGCCCGTATTGCCTAACGTTAAAGGAAATATTTGAAGGATATGTAGTAAATAGATATTTATTAGAAGATTGCATATGGTATGCTAGTGATTCTCCTCTGAATCATGTAAAACAATACTGTCTTTGCTTTATTGTCATTTTTTCATTCAGGGCTTCGTATGTTTCCTTTAGTCAGTGCAGTATTAAATAAAATTCCCCTTTTGTGTTTACAATAAAAAAACTTTAGATTTTAAATAAATACCTGTTGTTTGTTTTACCGTCGGAAAGTCATTCATTACTATTGTAAATGATATAAGAAAACTTCTGTCAACAGACCTTGAAACAGTCTCCCCTTCCCTCCCCCCTCCTCCGTCCTAATCCACCTAACAGAAAGAAAGATGTCACTGAAAAATAAAAGTGTTATTTCAAATACATGAGCTAGGGAGGGACACTTGCAAAAATGTGCTTTGCTAGAGAACTGTGGGAGGCAATTGCTTGAAAAATTGTCAAAGGGCTAGTCTGAGAATGCATAGATAAATTTCTATGAAACATAGATAAGGATTTCTTGTTAGATAATTCACGTCCTCCTTATCTGACAGAAAAATAAAGATCCTAAATGAATGGTTCAAATTTCATTTCTTACCAAAGTCTGAACCATATGTGGGCGGTTTTTCCTCATCTGTAGCACAAAGCTGAATATGTCAATCTCATCATCCAGATTGTGTCTCTCCACATACTGCATGAAGTAGTCCAGGGCTATGAATACACCAGTACTGCCCACACCAGCACTGACAAAAGAAGTTATAAAATCCTTTAAAATTGAAGAAGATAAAAGGTAAAAATTTTACATGTCTGACAAATTTTGATTTAAAACAACGCAGTATTAAAAAAGTATTTCAATCTGTATATTTTTGCACTGCTACAATGAGCATGGATAATCATATACAGAACTGAACTATATGTAATATTTTTCTTTTATTATGCCAGAACCCAAATGACAATGGATAATTTGATCAAAACATACAGTTTTCAGGGCTACACTTTTTCCAAATATATTTCAGTGCAGCCTACCATGTTATGATCGGAAAGTATTGGATTGTTAACTGAATGATTTCTTAATAATGCTGTTCTGAGTGGCAGCTTTAACGTTTTGAGGTGCGTTTGAATTTTTCTTCATATGTGATAATTATGTCTCTTGCTGTTACTTCAATATTTCACTATCAGAGACTGACCGGCAATGAACAAGGATGGGATTAGAGTTGGAAGGTGTGATCTCCTGTCTGACCGGGTTAATGAACTCCAAGGCTCTGTCAGCTCTCAGGGCTCCGTCTGGCTCCTCCCATTGTGACAGGCAAAAGTGGGTCATTTTCCTAGAATCATATCCCTGGACCAATCAGAGAAAATGAAGAGATAAAAAAAAGTCATAATTCACGCCCAATTTGGCTATTGTAGTAGGAAGGACAGTTGCTTACAGGGGGTGCACTGACGTCATGTATTATAACTGACAAAATAGTGTTTAGTATGTTTTAAATAAATATTCAGAAGTTGTGTGTAAACAATCTGTAAAGTAACAATGTCCTTACAGATTATATTCTTAAGTCTCTTCATTATCACCCAACCTAATCTCTTCCTATAATTCTGATCTCCTCTGACAAAACATTACACCTGCAGATAATTAATTTTACAGGAGAGCCAGAAAACCATTTTAATCTGTTATCCAGCAAAGAAATAGCTATTAGTATATGAAAACAAAGCCCATTAGTTCTCAAGATACAGGCATGAAGCCGAGAATAAAAGATGCACCTGACATCGGGAATTCGAATTTGACAAAAACTTTGACCTACAAGCATATAATATGTCACGTTCTGTTAGAGGAGGGCAGAAATCTCAAGATGGTGATACTGATATAGCTAGCGTGCAACTCTGAAAGAGCACATCAGGATAATGTAGTTATAACTATTTTCACAATCTGATCTGAAAACAACAACAACAACAACAACAACCGAATCATAATTATAGTTACACAAGTTCTAGGGTTTTGTTGGTTTTTTTTTTTTTTGCACTCCTGCTCCCAACAGCCACTGTTTATTAAAAATACGACCAGTAGGCCTACAGTTCGTGAAGACAGTATGACGAAGACAAAAGAGAGGTCTGCACAGAAGATCAACTTACATGTGTCAACTTGAAGTTACGTACAGCAAACTGTTTGACACCATTGAAGCTGACCATTTCTACCATCACACTGCCATAGCGCGTAGGATGATTAAACTTCTTTGGCCAGTACTCATCCACTTTTCTCTGAAAATGACAAATCAAGACATTGCAGCTCATGTAATTAGGATACGATTACCCCCCCCCCCCCTTTTTTTTTTTCATAGCGTAATTTTTTTTCATGATTAAAAAACAGCATTGGGCTTATTACGTAAATGTACATGGAAACAACTGAAACGTAAGATCCAGAAGTCTTAATCCTAGAGAGACCCTGGTCACAACATTTTAAAAGATGCAACCGAGCGACCACACAAGTCACCATTACGCAAACTGTTAAACCTATCAAGGTGACCATAGTGTCAGAAAAACCACTGTGGATAAAACCGTCTCACTGTGCATACTTTTCTTTAGATTTTCTCCAATAAGCAATCCTCATTTTTTCCAATTTTTCTTGTGATAAACTTTGCTCCATTGATAAATACATATAAAAACACTGCGTGCACCAGTAAGAGTTTTGGAAAAAAAAATAATGTTTACCTTCCCTTGCTCCTGAAAGTCAGACAACATAACGATGACCTTGCAGTTTTGTTCCCAGACCATACGCCAGAAATCAGAAATGCTGTTTCTTGTTGGACCCAGGGTGACGATGTATTCTCGCATAGAGTTGATTCCCTAACACATGGACAAAGATGTACAAGCATAAGGTAGAAAAGACCATTGCTTGGTCAGACATAGTGACACAGCCTTTGCACTGTGACACAGTGACTTGAAATACGGATTCATAGAGTGAAAAAGACCATTCAACAATTAATCATTACTCTTATTATTGTTCATGGTGTTTCGTTTGTGATCAAAGAACGAACATTATATCTTGATAACCCATGTATTTCGTAAGATTACATCACACATTGCAGTACTAGAAACACATTGTCCATATTATAGTTGGCATATAAAATCACAGGTGGGCAAGAAGTCCAGTAAAGATTCAGGATTGGAAATGCTTACTTGAATATAACTGGCATTGATGAAGTCAGTGGCACCACTATATTCTCCTTGTGTAGAAAGTTTGACTCTGCTGTGGTCATCTAGAATGATGACATGTAAAATAACTTTAGTCAGCTTGAAAAATAGCTACTTAGTTAATTTCATTGGGAAATTTCAGTCCAAAGGACGAGATTTGTACTGACAGTTTCAGGAAAAGCTTTCCACAAATGTTACTGTCTGTTATATCATTAAATATAAAAGAGGGCTTATATCCGGGAACCCATAAAACCTTTACATCCACTGTGAATTTGTTTCCGGCTTTTTGTTTTTTTTTTTGTTTTTTGTTTCTGACCTTTTTTCTTTGTTTTCTTTTTGTTTTGGTTGTTGTTGTTGTTGTTGTTGCTGTTGTTTGTTTGTTCGTTTTTGTGCCTATGTCATAGTTAAACTTACTCACGTACTGCCTTACTACATGCCAGTACGAAAATCCACTCAACAATTCAGATCAGTGGATTTGAAACAATCAAATTTAAAGAAAAATTCCTAAGAGGTATCAGGAAGTAGAGACAGACTCATAGATAGGATAGATAGTAGTAACCTAGAGTAGAGGTACTAAAATAATAGTAGGCTAAGGATGATCACCACCCCCACTATCTCCGAGATAACAGGCCTAAAGGAGGTAGAAAGGCGTATAAAAACTACAACCGTAACTCCACTACCAAGACTAGCCACGTAGAACGAAATGCGGATAGAAAGGCAGGAATAAGGCAACCATGAAGACTTTGTGTCAAGTAGAAGTAGGAAGCCACGGAGAAAGAGCCAACACCTCACAAGATTAAAAAAAAAACATTAAAGTAAAAAAGTAAAAATACCATCACTTGATCCCAAGAGGGGAAACTGGCTTGGCCATTTCAGACCGTGTCGCCGCAGTGCAGCGTCACCGTGCTTCCCCCGACATACATCAGGTACCCGTTTTACAGATGGGTGGGCTGAGGAAAATTGTGTGTTAAGTATCTTTCCTA
>JBCAUA010086896.1:0-10609 GCA_038406235.1 Peronia verruculata | reverse complement strand
GATAGATAGATAGATAGATAGATAGATAGATAGATAGATAGATAGATAGATAGACAGACAGACAGACAGACAGACACTTAAACAGAAAGAAGTGATAGAGAGAGGTTTGGAAGGGGGGGGGATAGAGAGAGAGGGTTCTGAGAGAAAAATGTCGCAGATTTTCTCCATTTTTTTTTTTTTTTTCTCACTCACTCACGCAATTCTCTTGGCAGAAACCTGAGCTTGTCTCACAATGCATGGCTGAACGCGTGATGTACCACGTAAACGCCATGGCTTTAAGAAAATAAATCTTGTGCCACAAATGAGTTTGGTATAGAATATATGGAGTGAAGACAGCACACAATTAGTGTTTTTGTTCGGGAACATACGTGAGGTGGAGGGAAGTTAGTGAGTCTCTGGGCATCTCTGACAGTGATGCAAAAATTCCATTATCTTCTTTCTCTCCCAAATAAGATAACGGAGGAATAAAACGTTTTATTCAAGAGATTTCGTTCGTAGATCTTCGGTTTTGTTTTGAGGCAGTTCTACTGGATGTTTCTAGGTATGTTTGAAGGGTTTCCGGGGCAAAATGAGACATCCAAAATTGCCGTTTAGAGAAAAATGACACTTTGTTCTTCAATAGTTAATAGTTTATCATTAAGGACTAGAATTTTCTGAAGACTTTCGGGAAGGATAAGTCGCGTTTGGTGAAAAGGAAAGTCCTGACCATACAGTACTGTCACCATTCCCACTTTTAAAGGGTATAATTCAAAATTTTCAAAAAAATGCTGTTTGTTGAGTTTTGCCCTGAAACTTTTTGTTTGTAAATGCCCGCTATTTTATTTACTACCCTTCTGATGTGTAAATTACCTGGGATTATAAGCATGTATTAAGATGCTGTGTCCATTCCCAATAATGAATGATAATGCTGATAATCGCATTTTTAAAAAATGTCTTAATTTTTAAGACGGATTTGTCTACCGGCAAATAACACAATAAAAGAGCAATCTGTAGACTCCAACATGTTAAAACTTGAGTCGAATGATTGCACCGGCCGAATTTTAGACTCTTTCTCTGGTTCCCCTTCGAGACAACAAAGAAAAAATATTACAATCTTTATGAGATCTGAATTGACACTATTATACATGTATGGTAAAAAAAAAACAAAATTGTATTGGGAGAGGTGTATAACAACACCCACAGCAAGAGAATAACAACCAACAATAACACTAAAATTATAATGGCAACAATACTGTAGCCATAACAATAATTATAACAACATAACAATAATAATAACATAATAATAATAACAATAATAACAGCAACAAAACGAATAATTCAAACACCAGTGACTACAAATATCGCTAGCAATAGTCGCACAAGTATCAGCAACAACGGAAGTCCTGTTTGTTTGTTTGTGCTGGGGTTTAAAGCCACATCAGTACGATCACGGCTTTATTGTAGCAAACACAGTAAGATACGTTTACATTTCGAAAGGGTGATCCAGTATACAGGAGAAGAAAGCAAAGAGAGCGCTAGCGGTGCAGAAGACAGGACCAAGGAGAGAGAAAAATTGTCAGCCCTGGCACGTTGAGAACGGCATCGCATGGAAAACATTCCACCGACGACGGGCTTTCACCATTGTTGTACTAAACTAACTAACATTATTTCAGTACATCAATGGCTTTCACCGCCTGTAGATGGGAGCAAAGAGCCTTTTTTTTTATATCTACACCCTGGACCCCATGCAAGAAAATGTAACAAAACAACAACAATGAGGCAACACTAGCAAAAAACAAGTTATAGATTTCTGCGTTATTTGTTTTTCTTGAATTGTTTTGCTAGTTGCCGGTCTGACAGTTCTTTTATATTTTTATAATATGATATTCATTTGATTTGAACATTGTAAATCAGCAGTTTGTAAAGATCTAATTGCTCTAAAAATGTACTGTTTTTTTACTTCCTTTTTAAACAGATTTGAAAAGCCTCTCCTATACAATAAACAAATCATTTAATTGACATTTTTCAGCGATACCTATTTAAATTTTATGTGTTTTCATTGCTGCCCCGACGAAGAGCTAAGCGGCCTAAAATATTTGGCTAGCGATATTAGCATCTTTTGTTAAATTCAATTCAAAGTTCTTTATACTGATTTTCCACTTTTTTGATGGATTTGATTAGTTGCCGGCGGACAGTCATCTCAATATTAAGATATTTTTTTGTAATATGATGAAATTTAAACGTTATCTAAAAAAAAACAAGCAGTAACATCAAGATCACTGTTATGGTTTTTATAAGCTTTTCAACCTCAACTGTCCACAACCGTGGTCAAAGAATAACATGACACTATTGCAAGATCACTGGCAAGAGTAATCTCAGTAAATACATCATTCATTTCCAGAATAAACTCAACACCACCACCAATATCAACAACATTCACCATGCCTTATCAAAGTCATCCCTCTTTAATCACATCATTCTGAGTTTGAAATGTGCATTAAGGATACAATACTGTTTAGGTCCATAAATTACAATAGATTATATAGTATCACATTTTATGTTGATATGGAATACTGTTTATGTCCATAAATTAGAAATAGACTATAAAGCATTACATATTATGTTAGTGTACAATATTGTTTATGTCCATAAATTAAAAAATAGATTATATAGTATCATATTTTATGTTGATTTGTCAGAAATGAGAAATTAATTAATCAGTGCGTTTTAATTACTAAATTCAATAATTATTTTATTTCCTTTAAAAATGAAGTTCTCCCAATATTGCCAAAAACCTGGCTCCCGGTTACGTTCCCATTTTGTGCGTTGTGAAAAAATAAATGGCTGTATGGGCTCGGCATGTCAAAACATAATTATTATTCTTCGGTTAAATTTTTTCCCCTATCTTCTTGGCTGCTCTTTTGGCCAAGTTTGCCCCCAGCTATTTGCTCCAGAGCCATTTCGGAAATGGCTTTACTTCACTCATGTATGGCTCCTTGCAATGAAAACTATGCTTCTTCTCTTGACTTCCTGTGTAAAAACAGATGGCTTCTTGTTCAATTTTATGTACATTGAATTATTTGTTTGTTTTTAAAGTGTCAAATATAATAAGCTGTATATACACGAGATATGGTAAATCTATTAAAAGACCAGAGAAAGAAAAAAGAAAGAGGGAGAAAAAAGAAAGAAAAAGAAAGAAAGAAAGAAAATGAAAGAGAGAAAGAAAAAAGAAATAAGAAAGAAAAGGAGAAATGACAGAAAAAAGAAAGAAACAAAAAAGGAAGAAAAGAGAGAGAGAGAAAAAAAAACAGAATGAAAGAAAATGAAAGACGCCTACTTACACGAGTATATCTGCAATTGGCTAGAACAGACAACAAAATAACTAGATATAAAAGAGACTGGAAGATCTCAGTGAACGATTTAACTTGAGGGGTGGTATGAAAGATACTGTCGCAGGACAAAATGATGATTATTTTATCTTACATTCTCCCTTTAAATCTCTGATCTTATTAGACTCAAAGGAGGCTTGGGCTCTTTTTGACTGTAAACTGGAATGTGTAAGAGGCAACTTCTTCTGTAGAAACAGCATTGATTATGTGAAAGATGATCTTAGATATATTTGCTGACTGAACTGGAATAGGTTAGGATGAAGAGAACAATGGGAATTTTTGTGGCTGTCCAACATTTTAAACAAAGGAGATAATTTTTTTTTTTAATTCTACGAGGCAAAAGACTCTTAGCCAAACCGAATATAATATGGGATGAATTCTATCCATATTATAAGTTATGAATAGGTGAACTGGTGTGTGAGTGATCGTGGAGGCCATGTGGTTTAGGAGTCTGCTACTCGGCGAAAGATTCACATCATGGAGGTCGCGGGTTCGAGTATCTGATCTGCCGTGGGCGAATGAGAAGATTCGACGATTAGAACCTGCATTTTTTCAGCTATTCAACAGTTCCTCGGCTTCTTGAGTAGGGAAGCCCGACATCTAGCCTACTCGAAAAAGCCTGATACTCTTTGAGAGTCCTGTGTGTATGTAAGCACATTGAAGAACCCTTGACAGTTAAAAACTGATGAAGATTAGGCGGAATGCCGCTGTCCGGGCAAAATTTCCCAATTCCACACTTCTATCCACAAAAATTCTCACCAGAAACAGAACGACACTTAAACCCGAAATAATCCTACTTTCTTGGAATTGAAAGTCTTATAAATAAAATGGCGAGTTTCTGTCCCAATGGGGCATAGATTAGAATGAATGGATTTTGGAGAGTGCACAAGGATGAGTTCAGAATAGATTTTAAAATAAAGATAGAATGAGTTAAAAGCAGAGGAAAGGATAATGTCTTTCTATTTTGCTATCTTGAATAGAGGTCTCTTGCATTAGTAGATGTTTATTTTGAGTTTTAAAAAAAAGATAATAAATAAATGAATGAATAAATAAATAAATAATAAATAAATAAATAAATGATTTGTTTTTGACAGAAATGCCACATTTGATAAATATTAAATAAGGAAGTATGAACAGAATGGACTGGAGGGTAAATTGGAAATCATCGCTTGAAAGCCCAAGATCCAATGTCCACTGAATGTGTAAGGAATACCATAGTGGTTGCTGTGAAACTTGCCAGAGCGTGTCATGGATACGATGTAACAACAAGTAGAACTACCATTGAGCGTTTATTTTGTGCTGGCACCAAGGGGCAGTACTCTTGCCAAAATAAAGATATTCGCTGAGGAGTGATATCCCTTGATTTGGAAAACTCCGGTGAACAGTGGCAGGTATGTAAGATAGTACTCCCTCTGCTCTACCACAGGACTCCAGAGGTCCAAGCTGTGACCACTTCACTCGTGTCAAGTAAGAAAATCGGCTGAAAATGCACAAGGGAATGCCGGAATTCTTTGTGAGTGCTACATCTTTAACTCTGATATTGGCTAGCAGTCTGTCTTTCTCCCATTCTCGGTTCTTCTGTCTCATTTCTTTTCCTATCTTCTCTTCAACTACTGACCACTCCACTTGTATCAAGAAAGACCTGCGTCTAGGCACTAGATGGAAATACTCAAGGGAACAATATTTTGTTTTAGTTTTTGAGCGCTGCATCTTCAATTTTGATCTATTTCTGCAGTTTCTCTTATTTCTCTGGTCATTTGCTCTCCTTTTCTCTCTGCCATTCTCTTTTCTCTCTCTTACCATCTCTCTCGCATCCGTTCTCCCATTCTTGACCTTTCTTTCAAAACAAATAAGAAATCGGTGTAAACTACTATAAAGGTAACTAGAAATCCCTGACTGCTGAATCTGCTCTGGTATTGGTCTGCAGTTTCTCTCATTTCTCTCACCAACTCCACCCCCCCCCCTCTTTTTGGGGGGTTGGGGGGTATATTTTCCTTTACTTTCTCTCTTATTTTTGATCACTTCACTCAAGTCAAGTAAGACCTTGGTTTGGATACCCGGCTGTAAATTTGCATGACACTAGAATGGACTCTTTCTGGATACACACCTGAACAAAGAATTCCGATAATAAATAATGGCACACGATGGAACAAAGATCACACGCTAGGAACGGATAAAGATGACTGTAGTCCATTCAATTAAAGGGAAAAAAAAGGGGGGGGGGAGGGGCTGGCAAGTTATTATCCACAACAACCTAGAATGTAGGCAAATTAAAAACACGTAAAACACATAACATTGCGAGAACAAATATTAAAATTGTAGCAAGTGGAATCAATGATGCTTAGATATCTATGTGGAACTTTTGCTTATTGTGACTGTATGATATCAGTGTTTTATTCCAACAAAAATCATTTGAGATTGATTAGAGAAACAATGTGCTCTTTAGATAGTCGTTGATTGCCATCGCATGTACGGCTCTCCTGTGGCAGGGATTAGGGGAAGGGCATTTGTTGTTGTCGACAGCTTCAGAGATCATGTGTATACAGAGCATTAAATTGAATGTTTGCTTGTGTTGTTTGTGTTTGTAAGCTTATCCATGGACATAGCTACTATGTACCAAAAGGGAAAAAATAAAAATAAAGATCAAACAATAATAATAATAATAATACAAAACAAACAAGAAAAAAATAAAGATCAAACAATAATAATAATAATAATACAAAACAAACAAGCAAATAAACAAACAAGCAAACAAACAACAACATCAAAGCCGACAAAACAACAACAACAACGAAAAAACCTATAACAGCTGATCAAGTTCAGGCTGAGAAATAATGCCAGAGATAGTTCCAAAGGTCTGATTAATTGATGGTTCGATAATATTTTGTGGGCCCCGTTGGGAAAAATATGTGTTTTGTTACGGGTTAGCTGTTGTATGTGTAAGTCTCCACTGAAATCCCTCCAAGTTTTCTTAAGTTAGAGAAAACTTGACACATTTTTTAGCTCAGGAGGGTCGCGCTGTGTAAACTGGCATGTGTAAGAGGAAACAGGTTCTGTAGGCGCTCCATTTATTTTGTGCAAGATTATCTCACTGCTGGCTGCCTGGCGATAAGCTGGGGATATTTACTGTGACACCTACACCCACTTCCACCTTTCATTGAGCTTTCACATGCACGCACATGCACATATGAGTGTCCCTATGTACTCGCTCACACACAGAGAAAAATGAGCCCGAGATATCCAGTTGTTTTTTATCGGACACAAGCCATCCCGTCAGAGAGATTTGCAACCATGTTTTATTTAGATACCACCCAATGATCAGCCATATTAAATATATGCAGGCTTGTATCGTGCATGTATGTGTAAAGAGGCGTATGTTCTTACAAAAATAGATGGATGTTTTTCGAACAGAGCCCGTTATTCTGAGGCTCAGTCAGCAGGTAAACTGCAAAAATAAAAACCTATCATTCAATCTCATCAATCTCAGATTAAAAGAAAAAAAAAAAACACAAGACAGAACATGGCTCTGTTTACAAGCCACCCAAATAAACAGCAATCATTTGATCACGCATGTGTATGTGGGTGTGCGTATGCGCGGGAGCGTAAGATTTGAGGGAGCGAATTCATGAAATGTTTTTGAAACAGGTCCACGCCTCTCCAGGTCTGTTCTTGAGCCTGTTCGTTCTCGCCTCTCTTGGTGCGAAGATAAGATCTACCTAGCCAGCCAGTATGAGCAGGAGGGGAGGATGTGGAACCCGGACAAGGGGCCAGAGCCGATACCCGAGGTGCCAGGCCACATTTGTCTATTTATTTGATTGTTCGCAAGAAGACCCGGACCCGAGAGCCGCGTGTTTATGTAGACAGAGGGTCCGAATCTCAGGACTAGATGGCCTATCTCCCCAAATCAAGACGTCCGCAAAAGGTTAGCGTATCGAACGCCGGTTCAACAACCCTCGGCCGAGCCTCGATAAACAAACCCAGGCTGAGAATTCGCGCTCATTTTAAAGCGGCGCGCTGCCGTTTTGTATATTTATTCCGGTTATGCGCAAACACTGGTTAAGATAGACGACACAGTTTGAGAATGAGTTTCCATGACGCGATGTTAGTTTACTTCGTGCCACTCCTGCGGTTCCCGGTATTATGATGTTGGGTTATATAAGATTGCCCGTTCTAATTGCCCATGACGAAACGACATAGCCGCTCCGCTCCTGGGAGTACCTTCGTATGTAAACACATCCGACAGTTTTACCTGTTTGCGACAGAATATGATTCATAACAAATATCTGTCTAGAAAGGGAGGATGTGCAAGTGAAAGAGACGAGCTTTGAGTTGGGAATGCCTGAATTCTCAGCATCCTTTTCATCAACGCCATGAATATTAGAAAGTTTATCTGTCCAACTCATGCCACGACGATGTGAGTAGCTGGCTACTCTCTGGCTGCAGCGCATTAGATCTGCAATTTACCGTCCTTGCCAAACACCTTAATCATACAATGGTGACGATCATTGTCGCAATTCTGATTCAAAGTAGTTTCATGAACTTTCTTTATATGATGCATTTCTCTGTCTCTGTCTGCCTGTCTCTCTCTTTTAAATTCCCTCTTTCTCTCTATCTCTTACACTCTACGAATTTCTTTCTCTCTCTGTCTCCCATCGTTTCTCTGCACTTCTCTCTTTCACATCTCCTGTCTTCCAAGTGCTTGTCTTTCCATATTTCCTTACTCCCTCTCCTTGAATCCCTCACACAGTTTCTGAGCAGTAATTAGAAGGAAAAAAAAAAAAAAGCTGCAAATTACGAGTAGGCAAAACTTTGTTTTTCAGTCTCTCAAAAGTTCATGGACTTACAACTTGTCTCCCTAAAGGAAGGGCTTGGAGAATTTATTTCAAACTCTTCTATCTGGTGTCTGCATCATTAGTGCGGGAAACTTCAAAATGACAAACAGTAAAATTTTTTTTGTTTTTTTGTTTTTCAGCAAGTGACAAAAGTTGTTGATTTTTATCCCACAAAAATGTGATAGAAAATTAAATGTTGTGGTGAGAGGAATGTCTATTATGATGTTAATTTATCTGCATAAGTGATAGCTAAGCTGTTTGACCATCTGAGGTAAAGATTTTCTTTTGCTTTGTATTACACTGTGTCTTCTTTGGAAAGGAATTCATAATATGCAGTTGAATTGCAAATACTCTTCCCCTGCTGGACTGGTTTTCATTTCACATGAATCCGTCTAATCTCCTGAATATTTCCACACAGAATCTGAAAACTTTACCGATTTGTAAAAATAGCTCAGAACAGACTTCACCTGTCAGGAATATTAATTTTGTTAAAAAAATATTTAATTTTGTCTACACCTCATCAATTTTGTGTATCAAAATTCGTTGAAACTGCACACAAATGTCGTGGATATTAAGTCAATTATATTATTTCACTCCATTTATTGTTCCTACCGAAGAACAGCTTTACTGTTTGGAGGAGCTGGTAAACTCTTTGAGGGGCTCTTATTGCTTTGAGGTCGAGTCGAGCGCTCTTCTAGAAATTCCAATCTTTGTCATGTCTTTTTTTTCTTTCCCATGTTATGACAGGAAATGGAAGTTTATCGGCTCAGGATATATAGAGTGATGTGACCCTTTCACTATCCTAATAATAATAATAGATCCTATATAAAATATGACTCTAAAATCTCCCACGATGTTGGTTCCTTGGCATTTGCCGGGCTAAGGTAATGGAGAAATCAGATCTCGAGAAGCAAGAGTTAGCTTTTGTGAGTAAAGGTGTGAGTAAAAACTGCTGGAGTAGCCAATCTTCTATATAATATCAAGACAGATAAAGATGAAATGACCCTTTATGCTTTAAAGTGATTTAATGCAAGCATGAGTCACGACACAGTAGACTGTTAGAAGGGAAATTCCAGTAATAGTATATTTTTTTGACAAGATCAACATTTTAACACATATACATGTATAGGATTGAAGCGGAAACAAAAATTAACCATTAGGGGAGGGGGGAGGGGGAGGACGTTTACTTTCCTTGGAATAAATTTAACCTGATTGTCTATCATAGGTGACTGATTCATGACAAAGCTGATTAAGACCACATGTGCACGTATTAAATTATACGCTCTTAATCTCGACGGTTGTCGAGCACCTCCTAAACTACTCCGCTCTCGGAAAATAATCGGAATGGGCAGCAGATTCTAACATTATTGTAACCCATGCTATAAAGGTAGAGCTAGGCAAAGATTTTTGGTAGAGGCCGATGCCTCAAATGAGGGGGACAGATTATTCAGAAGAAAGGGCCTCAAATTTGTCTAATAAACTATGAAGAGCTAAAAAATATATATCATTTGCATATATGTCTCAGTTACAATCTAAAAAAGGGAAGGGAAATCTAAAACAAAAAAACAAAAAAAAATGATCCTAAAGGAGTGAGCAAAGAAATGGTTTCTATAGAATAACTTTAAGGCGCAGCCTATTTGGGCCTTATTGGCCCAGCTAGACCTTGAGTCTATTTGGGCCTATTGATGCACCTCTTTCTCTCTGTCCTTGCGTAAGAAAGTTATTGTGTCCAGTTAGTTATGTAACCAACTACCCCCGCCCCTTCCCTCCCCCTCAAGAACTGCGAACAGAACAGACGCTCCCATATGCCAGCCAATACAAAACTGTTTCGCCTTTTCTATGTGGTGCAACTTTTTGTATTTGCCTATGCTTCTTCATTGCAATACTAGGTCCAGACAGACACTCCGATACTTTAATCGTGATACTTCTAGACCAGATTGCAATTGATTTCAAACGTTTTGTGTTCATTTTGATGTCTAAATTGACTGAAAAAGATCAGTCTGATATTCCGACAATTCATTTTCCGATTTCATAAAATCATTTGTTTTTTTGTTTTTTGTTTTTTTTTAACCTAATGTTTTATGTTACTCGAAAAAAGGATGCGTTTCACAGTTAAGGTAATAGTTGTATTCAGAAAATGGCCTTCCCTTCACTGACTTGCGCTTAGAGCAAATTTTAAGATCAAGGGTCAGAACAGTTTTAAAATAAACATGGAATATGTCCCTCAAAACAGTTGGTTTGTTTTATCAATGAATATTATGAAATGCTTTCATTCTGTTCTTCACTTAAATTGTCACAGATTTTCTTGAACTTTCCAGTCGCATTCGGTTATTTATGGTTATGGTTTTTATAAGCTTTTCAACCTCCTGTAATGGTGGTTATCTCAGCTGTCCACAACCGTGGTAAAAA
>JBCAUA010086885.1:0-10609 GCA_038406235.1 Peronia verruculata | reverse complement strand
TCTATCTATCTATCTATCTATCTATCTATCTATCTATCTATCTATCTTTCTTTCTTTCTTTCTCATCGCTACACCCTTTTTATTTAAATCTTTCCTTACATCGGCTAGGTACCCCTTTGCATACCAATAAGATACTAATAATATGTTTCTCATCGGGGGACTTCTTACTGTTATTATATTGCTCTTATGTTCCTGTAACTAAGTGATCATTAGAGCGACACTTACCCTGTTTGTTATTATTCCTATTCTTGTGAACATTGACTCACATATTTCTAAGTGTCCCCTTTCGTCGAAATTTTTTCTGTTTTCTGTGTATCCCTTTTATCTTTACCATCATTAATTTTATCCCCCTGTTATTGAAGCAATAAAGGGGATTTTATTATGGATCAATAAAATATTCGTATTCGTATTCGATCTGCTGGTAAATTAGGCGAATTTCTTAATTTTTGTTTTGGACTGTACTCATATTTCAGACTATATAGTAGGAAAACATGAAAGTTAAAAGCATTTATTCTCAAAATAATCATTTGAGAAAAAAAGTGCAAAAAGTTGGGGAAAAACTCTGCAAGTAAATGAAATATATGAGAAAAAAAGCTAAAGAAACTACTTTTGATCTATTTTCACAACATTTTAGTTTAGAAATCCGATAAATTAATGAGCATGAAAGCATAACGAGCATAATTACATTATAGGGAAAAGAAAAACCCCGATTTTATAAGATTATTTACTAACACATGGCCCTAATGGTCGCCATTGCTGTTTCAGCCGGTGGTGAAGTAAATCTAAAGCAGGAGTGTTCAAATTACGGCCCCAGGGCCAACTTCGGCCCGCGGTCCAGTTTTTATTGGCCCACAGCAAATTCTGAAAAAGACAGTGGAACACACTAAAACCAAAATTTTAAGGACCAGGCATATTATTTCGGTTAAAACATATTTCGGTTTATCCAAACTGGTATGGTGGAAGTTGTCAAAAAGAGGCTAACAAATTTTGTAAGGTCAAATTTCAGTGATAAAATTTTTATATTGAATTACGTCCTTTTTTTTTAAGGCTTGAAATATACTCTATAGAGTGTGGCCCGGCCCTTTCTATATTTGTTTGTATTTGGCCCTCACTATGAAAAAAGAAAAGAAAAAACAACAACTTTGGACTCCCTAGATCTAAAGCAAACATTTCTCCTCAGATAGGTTCAGCACAACAACAACAACAAAAACAATATCTGTTCTTCACAAATGATTTTCCACCATCACAATCTTATTATATTGTGGCATAAATTTCGATAGAAATGTCGGAATGTCAGATCTCACTGTTTTAGACTAGTGGATTATGTATATTATTTCCCTTACTTGTTTACCTTTCCATGCTCAGTCGTGATATACTAATCGATGTTCTCTCGTGCTCACGAAAGCAAAGTATTCTCAACACGTAAAGCAAACACTAGCCAGATGCTTATCTATGAGGTCCTGAAGAGAAACGCTCGTTAAATCGCTCAGCTTCGTATATAATATAATATAATATAATATAATATAATGTAATATAATATAATATAATATAATATAATACTTATGATATAATATAGTATGACACCATATCATACATTTACAATCATCTTCGGCATCCGTTCGTCTCGAGAGACGTAGGTATAGCGCTAGAACTGGGGATGGCATCTTCTAAAGTGGCTGCGCAGCCCCACCCTCGGGGAACAGTTGTTGCAAATAAAGGGGATTGACACTGCTATTTAAAATACAATGCAGCCAATACGATACAGCACAGTATATTTTATTATAATATAATATAATATAAGACAAGATAAGATAATATAACATCTATAACAGTATAATATTACCAAAATATAACATTATATAATATAGTATTTGGTATACACGTTATATGTATACAAGTATACTGGTGTATGCCCGTTATATGGCTACAAGTATACTAGTATATACACGTTATATGGATACACGTATACTGGTGAATGCCCGTCATATGCATACAAGTATACTAGTGTATACACGTTATATGGATACACGTATATTGTATGCATGTACTTTAGAACGTTTACTGGATTCGTTTAGGTCTTTGAGGAATATTCGCCAAATATATCAGCACGCTCGGATTCTCTCTGTTCAATCTTTTGGGTATAGGGAAATGATGTTTAATTGGTCAGCTATTACCGAGACAGTTTACAGTCATCTGACACAATGGAAGTCGGCTCAGCATTTCATCAAAAAGGGACAAAGAATAGCGGGTAATGTTATGCATACGTTAAAAGCAGAGATGACAGAAACATTAAATGCCTTGAAGAGTTTGCTGGATAACTGATGCCATACGAACTACACAGAAGAACATGGAGAGCACATGAAATATAACACTATTTGTTTGATCTAGGAGTACTGGATTCTGTCAATAACTTATGTAATTTATGAACTTTCCTAAGCCTGTATGATATAACTCATGCCATGCCCCAACAACATGAATGTTCAACGGATTATCACATGCTGTTCCCGTCTGTCTGAGTTCAAAGCCACAGCCAACTGGTAATGAAAGGGAAACTTCATCATGACCTGTGCAAGATCAATTATGAGTGCCATAATGTTACGTCTATTGCTGCTGCTACTGAAACCTGATATAAATTTCACCCACGCAAAATCGTTCGAGTAATAATTATGTTCTTATAGCCATGTTCTCTTCTAATTTCAAACACATATCGATTTTGATACGCCTTTGATCACTGGCGGAGAGAAGTGAAGTTTTTATTGATTCCAACCATTAGCTCAGACCAGAGGGCGATGGCGCATACGTAAGCGCTTGGAGTGTCGATGCATACACACAGGAGATTTTTTACTCTACGGGCTAAAGTTAAAAAAAAATATATATATATAATACAATGGGCAGCCCTGGGATATGTTTCCAATCAGCTTGATGAAAAAAAAAGTGCATAACTCAACTCATTTTCATGGCTTTTATCAACCACTTTCAGCGGCAAAGTGTATTGGGATAAGGTTGGCCATTAAGCCGATGGGACATTAGTTTTGCATGACTTAATCGTGCACAGTTTGCATTTAAGGGACGTTCTGAAGGCTCGGGTGAGAAGGGAGGGGCTGGAACTAAGGCATGAAGATGGCTGTGTTCTTTCCGCGCTGCTGAGCGCTATACCTATATGAATTGTGAATTTTCTTCTCATTAGTGTACCCAAAGGTCTGTTCTTTTTTTTTTTTTTGATTCCTCTATCCATATCAAATATATTTCCATTGCCTGGTTTTAGTCTAGAGAAAAATATGATTTACTCAATATGATTGCTGTCTCATTTTTCACTGTGACATCAGTGTCTTTCCACCTAAAAGCTTGCAGTGTGATGTACACGCTTTATTATATAATGAGAACAAACACAATCAAATAATACCATTGGAGGATGGAAGATAAGATCATTATTGCTATTCTCAAAATGCATTGCATTCAGCTGTTTGGGCCCCAGTTATTTATTTATTTATTTATTATTTTTTATCATTACCATTGAGTACAAAGACGTCAAACGCATGATTTGTTATGCGATAAGATACTTACTTTTAAAGCTTTGCAAAAGTGAGAGTCCAATAATGTTTAAAGTCTCGAAACAATCAAAGATACTCTGAACCCAGACAACTTCAATAGACAAGCATTCTGAGATTACCATCCCCAGAAGGTTGAAAGGCTTACAAACAACGTAATCACAGCCCACTGAAAGGGGTAGACAATTTCTGCTCAGCTCGACTCAGTTCGGACTAATGCATCTGAATGTGTGTGTACTTAACGCCACAGGGCAAATGCTTTCAATTTCGTGCTCAATCGGTAATGAGCAAACTTTACCTGCACTAAAACGCTCACGGTTTCAAGGGGGAAAAAAGTGCACAATAATGGCAAAGCATCCCTTGATGTCTACCGTGTGCCCTATGTTCGTAGATTACCGCAGCCTATTAACAGTAAGGTTGATGGCAATGGTGCCCATAACAGCTTGATTACAGTACGTGGATCGATCCGCTGTAGATCAGAGCACAGTACAGCATCCACACCGCCTCACTAAACCAAGGGAACAAGTTCAGGAAATGATCTTTCTGGGTCAGTGGCGCTCTTGTCTTGTACCACAATGTCAGGACACCACGCCTCTTTAATGAAACGCTATGTCCACACCACTAAACAAGAAGAACAGTCGATGGAATTTATTTATTTATTTATTTATTTATTTTTAAAACATATATTTTTAACCTACGTGACGTGATCCATTACACAATGACAGACAAAAAAATAAATGCATATCCGAACCATGTATCATGGTTAGAATCTGTCATCACAGTCATGAGTAATTATGCATTCTGTTTATAAATATCCTTACAGTTTATGTTTAGTTCAATAAAACAGATCCGGCCATACACATCTGAATGTGACGCAACAGAAAGAAGGGAATCCTTGAGGCAGGTAATTAAATGCAAATACAATGACAGCTTTCCGTGACAGCCACACTTGTGATTAAGAATCCTCCCAATAATGTAGAACTCATAAAGTATCTAAACAATATTAAATTCGGGCATCATGCAGAAAAGTGACGTTTGTCACACGTTGTCTAAGTCACAGCTGGCGATTCTTTCATTTTGTATTACAATTTTAAATTTTCTTAAGTAATTCATGCACAGCAATAGCGATAGGAAAGAGAAAGTATTATCAAATGTCAATCTATTAGTGGGTGAAGAGGTGACACGTCAGTTGAAATTATGATGACAAACATGTTTGTTCGTTTGTGTTGGGGTTTAACGACACATCACCACGATTACGGCTACACTGTGTCAAACACGGCAAGATACGTTTACACGTCAAGAGGTAGAGACGAAAGAAAGCGGGACAGCAGACAGGAGCAAGGAGAAAGAGATGAGATGTCTTCCCTGGAATGTCGGGGATAGCACTCCATGGGAGACACCTCATAGATGGCGGACTTACCCCGCCTGCAGGTGGGAGCAGAGAGCCCAAATTTTAAACCTCGTGCCCCCGCTAGGGGATGACAAACATGTAACATGTATTTCAGGATGTAACTATATTTTTTCTTCAGTGAGATATGCAATCAATATTGAAGACAAACCATTTTCAAGTTAAGATCTTATAGTCAGTTAGAAAACAACTGCAATAAACAAGGACAGTAGCAGTTCCAATCCTTGAATGAATCGTAACTCGAAGAAAAAAACAAGAGGAAATGTCACGTTTTTCAATTCATGAATAATAAACACAATTTCAGTAGGAGGAAATCCCAGACTCTCGGCGATAGTAGCTTTGCACTCAGGAACTAGAAGAGTGTTCTGTTGGAACTGCCTACGTGGTATGTCTAGTTTAGACCGACTAGACCGTATTTCCTAAAAGCCATTTCCCCAATTTTTTTTTCTATATCCTCGCTACGACGGACCGGTACTACTTGCTGGGTTAGGGTGTCATTATTCAAGGGAGACGACCAGCACAAATGCGGGCGACAACTTGGGAATTCATTGACGTCACTCTCGCTTCATAACCCACAAACAAAAAAAAAAAGGAGGAAGTGCCAGATAGATAGAGATAGATAGAGAGAGAGAGAGAGAGAGAGAGAGAGAGAGAGAGGAGACGGCGCTGCTCTGTAATGAAAATTGCTACGGTCCTATCACAGGAATTTCCGAATAATGAGAAGAAGATGGAGATAAAGTGGAAAGACAGAGTGACAAAAAGTTTTATATCAAAGAAATGTGGGTCTGAATGCGGAAAATATGGAGGTTCATGACGTGAAGAAAAATGGCTGCTGAAAGTTATCATTAACACTTTGCATGCCAATGGCAAGACAAAAGATATTCAATATTTCTGTTTCTCATGGTTAACCGTGCGTTTTCCTAACTATGTTGTTTCTGTTTTTTAAGTTTACAGACAAGACAAAGAGTTTGTATGTGTGTCTCAATCTCTTGGTACGCAAAGGGTTGACAAAACTGATTATGAATTGTAAAAATATGATGGCGGTAAGTGGGGAAAGACAGAGAGAGTAGAGAGAGAGAGAGAGAGAGAGAGAGAGGAGAGAGAGAGAGAGACAGAGACAGAGAGATCACTAAAATGTTTTTTCCCAGATTAGGAAAAAAAGAGAACATTTTAAGGTCTCTGGGAATAAACTGATATTTTTAGGACATTCTCGTTACCATCAATAACTGATTAAGACAAATCTCTCTAGAAATGCAGACATGTGAACTCCAACTAGCACGAACGACCGTTAGCAACATAGCCTTTCTATCAAAAGAAGAAAAAATCCTCTGTCTGTCTGTCTGTCTGTCTGTCTGTGTGTCTGTTTATCTCTCTCTTTCTCACATACATGCACACTTATCACACACCTACGCGCATTAACATTCCTCTCTACTTTTTACTCGAGCTTTGTTAAAACTTGTCTCCCTCCTCTTTGAACTACCCCCTCCCCCTTTCCTCACCCTCCAGACTCCTCACTGTCATCATCTCACCATCTAACTACCTAAATTCCTACAACTACTGGGGTGGATAATCTGCTAAGCAATTTTGTTTGTTTGTTTGTTTGTTTGTTTTGGGGTTTAACGGCACATCAGCACGATAACAGCTATACTGTGCCTAACACGGTGAGTACATTTAACACGGTGATAATGGACAATATGTTTATGATTATAAAAGATATCAAATTATGTATACAAATTTGGGCTATCAAAAAATGTATAACAATACATGTACCAAAAGATTTTGGAAAACAAAGTGGAACTGAAACAGACAGCTTAGCCCGATAGCGATCCTGCAAAAGATCGCTGCACTCACCCGTTGCCTGCCCTATAGCACCATACCCCCCCCCTCCTCCCCTCAACACACACAACACTGGCACTGTCTATCTCTTATGCCAGGTACTCACCGCGCGTGGAACTCACGTTGTACTGGCGGTGCGCTCCGTGACCGACTCTTACCAGGACGGTGTCAGCAGGTGGAGAGGTCTCTTCACACGTCATAACTTTTTTACAGTATCAGTATCACGGACAAATTGGACATGGCTCTCTGTTCTGTGCGGTGATTTGTGGCCGTTTGATAAGGAAAACTGACAGCATGACATCCATTATAGTGCTGAGATCTTGTTCTGTGAACGCATTCTCAGAACAATGTTTCTGCCTGAGTCGGCGAAAGATTTCAATCACCTCAATGTGAAAGTCAAACCGAAGCCGAATTTATTTACTGACTGGAATGAACAAATTTCATATTATGGATAAACACTTTTCCCATTGTGTTTGATCCTCAGCGTTAATCTCTTCTGGTATTTGTGTCTGGCATGGATAAGATTATTTTCAAGTGTTCTAACTGGCATTAAATCCATGAGGCAAAATGTTCATGATGACTTGACTTTCGCATCTAATCTATTAAGAACCTTTTTGTTTGTTTGTATGTTTTGTTTTGTTTTCCTTCTGTTGAATAGTGCTAGCTATATCACCAACAGCCACAATGTGAACGACCAAAGTAAGAACAGACCAAGGACCGGTAAGTTGGACCAGACAGTCAGTTGGTAATGTATGCTGACTTTGAACTGTATTTCTCTTTGTGTTTCCTGACTGTATATACCATCTATTGTAAGCTGCAGATTAATGATTGGTCTATCTTATGCAATCCACGTTCACATTTTATCAAGATAACAAGGGAAAGCAAGGAAAATCTCCAACTCCTCTAAGCTGTCACCTTAAATCTGCTCCAAAGTGAAATCATTTTTATTTCATTCTAAAACCTAAATGCCAACAAAGACTAATTGAATTGCAGTAAGTGTCAGTCCTTCATTGGATATTTCTTTTAAATTAATGTTATATACAATGTTGGTTGGAAAAATATGAATGAAGAACAAGAGAGAGAGAGAGAGAGAGAGACAGAGAGAGAGAGAGAAACAGAGAGATTGTTTAATTTAACTAGAAAACGACGATGGAGATGGCTGTAGATGAGGTTCACCTTTTATGAATAAGTTGACAATAGAGGCTTTGCCTCGCTTTTAAATTTGACTCACTTTTTGGCTTGATCCTATTACGGTGGGTAGGAAATGTATATCAAAACCTAGTCCCTATGATCCTAGCGAACCTGGATACCCACCAAGTATAAGAGCAGTGTTAATGATTCAGTGACTTAAGAGAACGCCTGACGTATTTCTGGCATCGAGTTTTCCCCACACTGTTTTGTTTTACTATTGAGAAAAAGTCAACGATAATACTTGTACAATAACAACACACAAATGCAGTAAGAAGAAATGGATATCAGTTATATGATTTTAAACTACATAGGCTACTTTCCACTGAACTTTCATTTTTTTTTTTTTTTTCTATACTTACATGTCCCTGATGTTTCATTTTATCCGGATTTTGAGTCAGGGAGTGTATTGGCCACTGAAACGAAAACATTCGAAATATTAATCGAAATTTCGAGAGAGGACAATTTCTACCACTGGACTGACATATATTTCTCAGTCTTGTGACTGAAGCTCTCAGAAAAATTATGGTTGTTTTTATTGATTTGACTTTTAGTTGTTTGTGAAAAATAGTTTGGTTTCTATCAAAGGACCATCATTTTCATTTACGGTGGTTATCGTCTTTGTGGGCTCCAGTTCTGTTGAAGAAAGTTTGCTTGTTATATTGTAATAATCCTACAAAACGCATCTATTCCTATTTTAACTGACATTATGGCAACAAGTCATGAATTTGCAATTTGTACCGTTTTCTTTTCTCTTTTCCTCGAATAAACTCTCTCTCTCTCTTCTCTCTCTCTCTCTCTCTCTTTTTTTTTTTTTTTTTTGTAAACAATCATATTATCGTATTTCTGTTCCATTACAAACAAACAACAAACAAACAAACAAACAAAGATATGGTTATGGTTTGTTTCGCGCGGAGATATTCTAACCACTCTAATTTACTATGATATGTCTCTTCTCCAGGTTGCGGTTCGCCTTGCACTTCCCTGTCTCACAGCTTTTCCTCCAGATTGTATCTTCGTGCCCTTCTACAGTTACAGCAGGAGTGTCTTCACAGGCTGCACCTAGGACATCAGCCCTGCCGGTGTGATAACCCTTCATCAACCATCTGTGGTGCTTAGATCTCGAGGACAGAACAACTACACAGATTCACCCTTTGCCTGTTCGAGGCCAGTCATCCATAGCAGTTTAGTTGTGGTCACTCCTTTTATCCTGGAGTGATCACTTTGGCAGTACAAAAACTGTGCTGTGGTTCCTCATATCTACAGCCCTTTATTGATCCATACAAGGAAAGTACCAGACCTGTCTCTGAAGTTTCACCCACTATTTGCTCATTATTTCATCTGGACCTGCTGTTTCGCTTTCTGACTCAGAGAAACCTTTGTGTCAACAATTTCTTTATATTTGCTATCAAAATTTATAAATCAAAGTCCAACACAGACAAAAGTTCTGAATCCGCCATCCCCTCATCTTTTCCTACCCTTCAGCTCTCATTCAGAATAAATCCACGAGCTCAGCTGAAAGTGTCTTAGCCACTCGTAATATTTGAGTTCAGATTCTACAGTTCATATAGACTGTACAATCTCCTGGTCTCTGTCAGAGTTCGCTCGGTGCTTTTCTGATTTCAGCTTTACTTCAGCATAATTATCTCTGCATTATATGATCGGCAGTCACTCTTGGTATCTTGTGAGTGCGTTGTTCACCTTTTCGTGGGCCATCGCTCTCTAAGTGCATTTCTATTTAACCAACTATTCGACATCATTAACATCATTTCTCTTGTGTCCTATAATTCTGTGTAAGCTTTCCTCAAGTCACTGCGCCCTCGCCTCTACACGAACAATCGACTCATTTATCATCATCACTCCATTCAAGGTTACAGTCCCTCGTGCTGCAATATCTTGAACAAGTTTATTTGCTCTCATCTCTTATCAGCAATACTAATCCACCGATTTTCTGTTCTTCATCCTTTGTAATACAAATAATCATCTACTAGCGGTTTATAAGGCAGATAAGGAGGTCAATAACAGAGCCAAAGCCCGCTCACGCAGAGTTTTAGGCCAGGCGGTTGATGGTCTCAGTCTTCACACACTTGACAGATGAAAGCTACAAGATCATGCCCTTCCAATATCTCAACGACACCATTAGGTGTCAGACCTTACAGAACTCCAGCCAGCTGACAGCTGGCGTGACGGGCATCAAGCCCTCCATAGAAATGTACGAGGCCGTTCTCACCATTGTAGTAACGGGAGTTCTGGGATTTCTCCTAGCCTGGCTCTTCACTGCCATACGGAAACATGTCTACAAGGACGAGGTGAGACTTGGATGTCCTTTTCTCATTGGCTATGTCTTTGTTATTGTCTTTTGTGTCTTTTATCTCACTGAAACCTTTCTCATATTTTTATCGTTGTAGTAATAGAAAGTGCCTCTAAGCCACAACACAATAATTTGTTCACACTAGCCAGCCTTATCTTCATTGAAATCTCTCGAGAAAGTTGTTTCAATGTCAATGGAGATTGATGGGTTTATGAGAGTATGACGCAATTCCGTCCGTATTCCGTATTGAGATTCGGTCCCTTTCGGCGTGCCCCGGGGGGCCGTGCCATATCGGGATACCCGTCTCTTGCTTTTGAC
>JBCAUA010086874.1:0-10610 GCA_038406235.1 Peronia verruculata | reverse complement strand
AGAAAGAAAGGAGTGAGAGTTGTAGAGAGAGAGATAGGCAGAGATAAAGGAAAGTGAATGAGAGATGAGAAGGAAAAAGAGAGAAAGGAGAGTTGTGAAGGAGAGAGAGGGGGAGAGAGATGGGGAAAGTCAAAATGAGAGAAAGTATACGGAGATAAGAAAGAAAGAAAGGAAGAAAGTAAGAAGGAAAGAAAGAGCAATGAGAGTTGTAAGAGAGAGAGAGGGGGGGGGGAGCTAATTGAGAGAGACAAAAACAGCGAAGAAGAAGGAATGAGAGAGAATGAAAGAGGGAGAAAGAAGGAAAATCAACTATGTGAGAGAGAGACAAAGAGCAGTGAAAGAGAGCTAAAAAGGAGCGAGAGAGCACTGTGAGTTATAAATGAGAGGAAGAGAGACAGAAAGAGAGAGGAAAGCAAACTGAGAGAAAAAAAGAGCAGTGAAAGATAGATAAGAATGAGAGAGGAGAGGTGGGTGGGACAGGGAAAGAGAGAAAATACAAAAATACACGAAATGAAAAGGAAAGATAGAGATAGCAGTAGGAGTTGTGGAGTTGGGAGCGAGAGAAGGGGCAAAGAGAGAGAGACAGAGACACACATTATAGAGGAGGAGAGAGAAAAAACGAAAGAGAGAGCTGTGGAGAGAGAGAGAGAGAGGGGGTGGAGGAAATGAACGAACAAGAGAGGTAAGACGGAAAAAGATAGGGAGACGAGAGTGAGGTGGGCAGTGGCTTTTAAAGAGTAAAAATAGGCGAACTTTAGCGAGAGAGAGAAGGAGAGATAGTAAGAGCTGCAGAGAGAAAAAAAAAAAGAAAGAGAAAGAGAACATGGTGATACAGAGAAAACGTTGAGGGGAAAAAAATAAGAGAAATAAGGTCCGACACCTGAGCTTCTACCTGTTTTATGTAGCCAAGCCCGGGTCAAGAAAAAAAAATATAATGAGACCGAGTATATACTCTGCTCTGACAAAAACGCCCTGAGATTGTGATCTATAGTGGACTAATCATCTGGGAGTTCTAATTAGGAAGCAAAAAAGCTGTTTCTTTACCTTCGGATGATAACATATTATGTCTTATGGGTATCCTATCCTATCCCGGCCTTTCTAAGCAATTCCATCCTATCCCATCCTATTCTATTCTATCCTATCCTGTCCCACCTCACCTTATCCTATCCTTTGCTGTTCTATCTCATAAAACCCTTTCCTGTCCTATCCTATCCTATCCTATCCTATCCTATCACCTGCCCTATCCTATCCCATCCTATCCTATCCTATCCTATCACCTATCCTATCCTATCCTATCCCATCCTATCCCACCCTATCCCATCCTATCCTATCCCGTCCTAACCTATCCTATCCTATCCTATCCCATCCTATCCCATCCTATCCTATCCCGTCTTAACCTATCCTAACCTATCCTATCATATCCTATCACCTATCGTATCCTATCACCTATCCTATCCTATCACATATCCTATCACCTATCCTATCCTATCACCTATCCTATCCTATCACCTATCCTACCCTATCCCATCCTATCCTATCCTATCACCTATCCTATCCTATCACCTATCCTATCATATCACCTATCCTATCCTATCCCATCCTATCCTATCACCTATCCTATCCTAGTCGATTCTGTCTTATCCTATTAAGTTCTCTCCTGTTCTGTCTTCACGGATGTGGCTGCTGACATTTGGCACGCAGTTTCTTTCATTCTGTCCAGCTCTTGTACAGTTGTTACAGGGCGTCAAAGTGTGATGCCAGCCCATTCACTGCTGTTTCCATCAATCTTTTTCCCTGCCTTCCTCTCTCTCTCTCTCTCTCTCTCTCTCTCTCTCTCTCTCTGCTTCATATCAGCATTCCTTGTAGAACGGCTTTAGATCTTGGTACATGACCGCACACCTTATTTCGGATTCTTTCTTTTTTATCAAGGGACAAAGCAAAGTTTCTATAAGGTTGACATATAACACCATGGCGAGGCTTGACCTTCCTAGCAATAACAATGAACAATCAAAGAGAGCGAGCCAAGACTAGAAAAAGGTGAATAGAAGTCCTCAGAATCTCAAATGCCAAGAGAGAACCGCGAACCAAGAAGGATTCTACTGAAAGTCATCAGTGATCCCTGCAATCAGAAAGTTACGGGACAGGAAACAAATAATATACTCAATTACATCTAACATCTCTGACTCAGCAGGCAGCATAAGAAATTAATTATACATTAAATCATACTAGCAATGTGATTAATCTTAGGTTAACACTTTTAATAATTTGACAACGATCGTAGAAACATACTGCCACCGAGAGACTGCCAATGAAATGAAGAAACCTCTCTGAATATTAGATCCCCCAGTTCCTGGCTAAGAATTAGTACAAACGGCTGAAAATGTTACATCTGCTTGGTTTTGTCGGAACAGGGAGAAATGCGAGCATAGATAACTATTTTGAGTTTAGCTGAGGTCGTTAACCTTGGCAAAGTCATTTCTCATTTCATTACAGCTGGACAATTTCCGAGAAAAGGGTCAAAGAGAACTGAATCAAGTGTAATTTTTCATTTTAATTACGCCCACGTCTTATCACGAGACTTGACTTTTTAATTTTTTTTTTTCTTCAGCTATTGAGAGAAAACTCACTAGCTCTGTAATCTTCTCTATTCGTTTTGTAAAACTGACAACAAAGAAGTAAGACAATGCAAAAATTGCATGCCTTTCGCCCTAGAGTAAACGATTGGATGATGAACTGTTGTTAAATGAGGAAAACAAAAAGGTTGCGCACATATTTTTTTTTTTAGAATTGGTTTTCTAATATCCCTTTATACGTAAAGACCTGGGCAAGGTCGGCGTTCATCGATAATTGCTGTATACTTCTGAGGACGGAAAAAGCTCTCAGTACATCAAAACCACAGAAAGCCACCAGGGAATGCATATACTAAACTCACTCTGATATCTCAAAGTCCATGAGAGATCTTTAGCTTTAATGATACTCACTTAACTTAACACTTAAATTGCTCGCCATAAGGCTGGCTTTCACAGGGGTTCAAGTATATATTTTTGAAGATATTTCTTTCTATCTATGAATACAAAAGTCATCAATGCCTGAAAGTTGATGATCAGCTCTGATTCAGACATAATAGCAAATGGACTCGTTTGGCTTTCCGAGCTCTTTTATGCTCACATATTGTGCGATTGCTTTGTTTCTTCAACATCGTGACGTACCATATAAATGGACGCTTATACGGTAGAAAAACATTGCTATGAGCAACAATTAGATCTAATACAATCTGGGTCATTGCGATGTAACTCAATATTGCATCAGCAACATTAAATGAGGCAGGAAGAAAACGAACATTAATTTCAATGCTTTACAGTTGAATAGATTCGATATGTTGCTCAACTCTTGACCATTTGATTTTGGCTTCCCAATTTCCAGCCATGTGAAGATATTGAACGAATCCTTTATTCCTAAGACATCTCAGTCATCAACTTGATGATTTATCTGGCTGCGCTACAGGATCTCAACGTAGGAGGATTTTGTTTGTGAGGGGAGGGGATAGTCGCCATTGTTGTGCGATGAGGAAGACAGAAAGAGATGGCAGGACAATATCTGCCCATGGCTTTATATGTGGCAAATATCCAAGAATGGGGGAAGCTGGTTGGAAAGTCTTCTGTGATGTCCCAAAGGGTCCTCAAATTCGAGCATGGGATAGGACTGGAAAGGATAGGACAAGACAGGATAGGATAGGATGGGATATGACAGGATAGGATAGGATAGGATAGGATAGGATAAGATGGGATAAGATAGTGCAGCGGGGATAGGGTAAGATAGGATTTCATGGACTGGGATAGGATAGGACAGGATAGGATAGGATAGGATAGGATAGGAGAGGAGAGGAGAGGAGAGGAGAGGAGAAGAGAGGATAGGATAGGATAGGATAGGATAGGATAGGATTGGTGTTGAGGTCTTTTTTTTTTTTTTTTGGTCGGGAATTCTAAAGCTGCATCACGTAATCCGAGTCATCACACATCCATTCCAAGCTTATTTGACATAGAACAAAGTTCCTGAGATATTTGATATAATTTTTAATTTCAAGCAAGCGCAAATACCTGTCATTTAATTGGATACAAATTGCCGACAGGAGTTATCGTGGACACAGGTCAATTTGCATTGCCCAAAGGGACTCTGCAGATACCAAAGACCTCAAATGCACTGTGTCTGTCAAGGATATAGTTATTCCCGTTAATACCATAGACGCGATTGATTGATGCTGACCTGCTTCGGGCATTGACTGGTCATCGACTATCAGCTGTTCCAGCTTTCTATTATGCTTGGTGCTCATCTTGCCGTAAGAATGGTCATTGATCCAGATGGTTTTCATCTAGCACTTACTCCTGGACAGTGCAGTCTCTAAGAGTTTTACAATCTGTGACTACCTCCATTGAACCCAGGGGAGACACTTTCCTACTTTCCCAGGTACTTTGGAAGCGTACAAAGCGGATGGAGGAGCCCTTGCACTTTTATCCGTGACTCAACAACTCCCCGGTTTAGTGGCTGGGAAACATGACATCTAACTATCTCACATAAAGGTGATTATATCTTGTAGATCCCGTGTGTACATTACTTTCGTTGAAGAGTCTTCAGAGTTAATAAATCGCATGAGGAGTAGGCGGATACACCCCCATCAGAGTAAAAGTTCCACATTTCAAATTTCTACCTACACAACATGGAGGTACCTCAGGTAGCAATAATGCTACTTGTCTAGCGGGAAAATGGGTACAGAAAATGGAATATTTTACAAATCATCTTATTTTTTTTTCCTTGGGATTGAAATTAAGACTAGGTGCATAAACAAAATTACACTCAGGTGTAGATGGGCCATGGATATCATTGGGCAGACAGGCTGTATGCAGCTGTTGCCTTCTTTCGCCTGCGCATATCCTCTAGTCTCCTGCTCCAAATTGGATTTCTCAAGGCCTTAACACGTTACTTTGCTTACATTATACTATAGCATCAGCAATGTTAGAAATTGCAGTGAAGTAAGGCGATGTTGAAGTTGAAACACAAAATGGCAAGAGAAGTTTAGTGTAAAAATATGCATATAGAAAATCGAGATATTAGTCACAAAAAAGAGCTCTCGTCTTAGAAACATTCCCGTGAAACACTAAAGGTTATTTTAGTCATGAGTATTGCAGTATTTGAATGTTCAGGGTACCAACTAGCCTTGGTCTAAAAGAAAAACTATTCAAGAAGATAGATTTGCTTAAAAAAAAATAATAATAATCTTAATATTTTTCATGCATAATATTACATTTCGCACCAGTGATAGAATTTTTAAATGTCCTCTATATTACATTTTTGAAAGGCCGTGGCTATACCCCGCTCCCCGATTGACACTACAGTATACCAAATTATACAACAATCCCGCTGGCTTAACCTGCTGGGACCCTCGACCAGCGCGTCCACCCTAATGCTAACATGTAGGTCCGACGAGCGGGTGACGCTCCTCCCTAACGCTAACATGTATGAGACCCTCTACCAGCACAGGACCACCTTAACGCTAACATGTATCCTCTATGGACCGTAGTGCCGGTTTTGATTTTCGCGCATGCGCAAAAACAAATTCGGGGATTTTAGCCCCCAGGTCTATATCCCCGATCGGGGATTTTAGACACATTATTAATTTGATCAGACCTTTACATTGGCAAACCTATGATGTCCAAGGTTATTGAATTATCTATTTGCTTCACATGTTCTAGAGTTAACTTGCAGATCAACGGTGACCTTTTCTTCTCTATCTTGCTCGTTCCTCCTTACATTCAGCAAAGTTCACAGTGATCCAAATATGGCTTTTTTTCTTCTGTATCGTTATATATAATTGGACAGATGCATTTATTGTTTGAAGAAACATTTATAGTTATAATGTTTGGAGGATATTTTTTTCAGACTTTTGTTCTGGGTGTGCTTCCCAAATAAAAAGGGCAAAAATGCAACGTGCACAGATTCTGTTAAGTGCATGTTCATGGGAGTTCTCACGTGGCAAAGAGGCATAAAGTTAGCTGGTGAGCAAAAATAGCGCAGTAAATCAGGCGCACCCTACAGACATTATTTCTCATTTTATAAGCTTCCATAATTCACTGTGCAACATGACACATTAATGAGCCTAACAGAAGGCGAGAAATTTCAAAAACATTAGATATCAAGTTGATGAAATGGAGCGTATGGACAGGAAATCGATACCCTTGGTATCAGAAATCGATGCATAGCTTTTTTTTTTTTTTTTCTCACGTAAGCATGGTGGAAGAGGAAAATTAGAGAAAGGAAAATTAGAGAAAAATATGCCATTTGTTTTTCTAGCTCTGCATTTTCTCTTTTCTTTGATCGAACATAGCCATAATACATATATTAGAAAATGTATTATCACAGAAAATAACTCTTTATGTTTTTGTCTGATTATATTATGCCTTTTGATTTTGGACAGAATCTTACGTGTGTGGGACAAATCTAAAACAATAATAATGTAACATAAATAATAATAATAATATAATATAACAGTCTTCCAAATTAGACGTATGCACTTCCTGACTGATTTTCTCGTGAGAGAACAAATATCAGAACATTATGGTGCATATCACCCAAAACTTGACACTTGCGCTGACACTGTCTGTGTGTGTATGTGCACGCGTGGGCGATGTTGTTGTTGTTGTTGTGTTGGGGTTTGACGACACATGAGCACAATTACGGCTATATTGTGTCAAACACTGTGAGACACGTTCACTTGTCAAGAAGAAGACAGAAAAGAAAGCCGGACAGAAGACAGGAGCAAGGAGAGAGAGAGAGAAAAGATATGTCTCCCCTGGAATGTCAAGGATGGCACTCTATGGGAGACGCCCCACTGATGACGGGCTTACACCGCCTGCAGGCGGGAGCAGAGAACCTACTTATAAACCCCGGGTCCCCGCGGGGGTGTATGTGCGATGCATCCCGTAGGAGTCGACAAAAATTGTTTCAAAAGATACTTTTTATTTGACTTTTGAAAAGATCTCGTCTTTAGGCTCTCTTTGATTTCAGTTTCAGTCTTCGGTTTAAATACTGACGCTATCTTATGCGAAGAGGGAATAGTGTAAAAGAGAGCACACACTGATTACGATTTCATTAATTTACCTGCTCATATCGCAGACTGAGAGAAAAAAAGAGGACTGAATTTTTGCTTTTCACAGACTGACAAAGTTGAAGAAGGACTGTTAGATCTGATTTCTATCCATGGACATTAAAAAGCCGTTAGGCTCTTAATTTTTACTCAAGGACCTCCCTCATCCATGGATTGCTTGTGAGTAGGTTACAGAATGATGTACTCTTCTATTTTGAAACAATTCGATTCTGTTCGGCAGAGATATGGCTCGAGAAGCCCAAGCTTATAAATGCTTATATTTTGCTCTAAAACCTCGACGACAGGTTAGCTAAATCTTCTTCATCTTATTATTTTTGTCATCATTCCATTTAAAAGAGATAGACGAAAACAAAAAAGAAATAAAATCAGAGGAAAACAGAAACCTGGGATAACTTTGCTAGCGAGTACACTCACAAACTCTCAGGCCGTTTTGTTTAGAATCATAACAGGTAAATAATACTTACTTCGTTCCCTGTTATTCAGTTAAAGTCGTAAGACGTAAAAGAAAACGGCGACGACGACAACAACAACAACAACAACAACAAAGAAGGGATGAAAAATGTAGGAACAAAAGCACAAAACCAAGCTAAGTTGGCAGGTACAAATAAACTCCTGCTGTGAAGTCACCTTCCCTTCACACGATATACCTGTAAGCACTCGTCAGTGTCATCAGTGCCGGAGGTGAGAGTGGCTATCTCATCTGACAACAATAGGATAAACCACCGTCTCTTTGAATTATTGATGGAGCACATAACAGCATTGATCTATGCTTCTATCACAGTGAGTGGTGGGGGAACTGTGAACAGCTCGGGCTGTGGCTGTCAATAGTGAGAATGGCTTATAGTCAGTCAGATGGTTAGAACATGTCAGAGACCATAACAGTAATGGTATTTCCGTGGATAGCCTATATTCAGACAAGACTGTCACAAAAAGAATGCAACCAAATCCGTACTGGTTCCCTTTAGGTTTTTCAATCCTGTCATTCTAAATCAAAGAGACAGGACTGAGAGATGTACAGTTAAACTTATGTTTGTTTTTATTTGTTTTGACATCGTTAGTTCTTTGAGTTTTGTGTACTCTGTGTATCATATGGCTGTGTAGGGCTGAAGAAAAAATAAGAGACTTGGGGAGATGGAGGCCGGGGGGAGGGGGGGGGGGGGAGAGAGATTGGGAGAGGCGAGTTGCATTGAATATTCTGAAATAAAAGCCTTTTTATCTTATTATGATTAGATTTGACTTAGAACATGTATTTTTTTTTTATTTCATTTATTTTTCCGTTGACTTCTTTAAAATCATATATGAATAATATGTTATCAAAATCCTGGTATCAGTAGTATGATTTTGCATGTAAGATATGAAGTTGCTCTGAAAACATGGCAGGAAACTGTATGGGCGAAGCAACGATGAACAGGATTGTCTTAGCTTGTACATTAACTAAAGAACCTTAATCTATTTTGTTAACATAAATTGAGGGTATCAGTGTTAGCCTGCGCCCGTCCCATTCGTTCCTCAAAAGAATTATGACACTTGCAACTGTGGATAAAAATTATGTTGACCTATCCAGGAAGGCTTATTAGTCCTGAAAGGGCGCTATAGTCTTCAGAATAAAGTGATACCATGGCATAAAAAACTCTCCTGCAAAAATCGATGTTGGATTGCGACATCTTCTAGAGGAATCAGCGTTTTTTTTTTTTTTTTCCTCATAACGAGTTTGGAATTATATCCACAGACAAACAGTCAATGGTTTTCTCATATTTCAGAGCTCCGAAGCCTATCTATGGATGTGTCTAACATACACTGCGCTCGACTGTGGAGGAACAGATCAGAATGACACGCCCACAGCCCATCTATTTGGCATTTCATCTGCTTCGCTTGTTTATCACACTTTTGTTAATTGCACTCACCTGACATGTACGTCCACTATGGTCACTTGGAGCTTGAATGAACAATTAAGAGTTCTCAGACTAATCTGACTGTTGGATGGCCTTCTGGTATTGTTCTAAGCTTTCCATGTATCCATTTGTGTGAGACCGCATCAGCATGGCTTTTAAGGCGAGCTTAATACAAATAGCACGGATTTGACTCTTCGAGGGGGAGGGGGAAGGGGGAAGGGGAAGGGGGAAGGGGAGGGAGGGGGAGAAGAGGCTGTGGCTAATTATACGATACATTACCGTCTCAAGCAGATCGAAATAGAGATTTACATACTAAGATTTATTTACTTATTTACTTATTTATTTATTTATTTACTTACTTACTTATTTATTTTGGTGTTGTCAACCTAGGCAATTTTTCAATCTTTTTTCCAAAATCTAGTTGTTCTTCAAATTTTACCTATGAGTAATATTGTAGTTTAACAAATACATAAATGGGCGAAGGAATTCTTTTAAAATATCGATTTCAGGAGTGGATGTTTAATGTCAACAACAATGATTATGCATGAAGATAACGTGTTTTCATCTAAGTTTATCATAAAGTTTATAATTTTGAAAACATGATATTACCATATGAGCAAACTAAATCTACATGCCAGGAGGAGAATCAATTTTGCCTTGGCTGCAGAGTCCAGTTTCAATTGTGATAGTATGTCCCTCATGATTGGAATAGAATAATCCCTAACTATCACGACGGGTTTATTTTAGACAGTTTGTATCCGTCTCTATATTCTCAAATTCTTCCAATGCTGACCCATTTGTGCGGGTGTGAATTATTGCGACTCTGATTGCTGGTCATTTTCTTTGTCATCCTCTATCCTGAGTGTTTATTGATCGCATGTAGAAATAATGTAGTAAAAGCTTACATTACAAGCACCCTTTTATGTCAAGTAACATTGAGGAAGAAATGGCAAGAAAGTAAATCCCCCCCCCAAAAAAAAACCATCTGGAAATTAGTACAATATATCTGAGAAATTACACACACATTTAATTCTGTATGAGATCTACTTGATGATTTTCATAGGCCATGAGACGGGTCAAATATAGTATAGACGTAGATGTTATGTTCAGAACGTACAAGGTACAATTGTCAAGTGGTCCAGCAATTGAATGTCTTCATCATTTGCTGTCATTCACAGAACAATAAGCAATATAGGCGTCAATCAGAGAAACGCTCAGTAAGTGGATTATTACTTATGAAAAGGAACCACTGCTAGTCTGTCAAGCTACAAAGAACTAACCATCATACCCGCCTCCTGATCGTTACTCTATAATGACATATCCGCCGCCCCAGCAGGAGAAGGCTTCTGCCTATTTAATTGCTTGTCTGTCAATCATTCAGGTTCTATATCAGTCTGCGTGTCTGACTGTTGCCGTTAGATCTGTCAATCTTTTGGGCGTACGTCTATCGATTGACATATCCATCTTTCAGTCTTTCACCCTATCTGTCTATCTTCTATCTATCTATCTATCTATCTATCTATCTATCTATCTATCTATCTATCTATCTATCTATCTAT
>JBCAUA010086863.1:0-10611 GCA_038406235.1 Peronia verruculata | reverse complement strand
CACGCACATACGCACACACCCACACACACATACACACACACACACGCACACACACACAAACACACGCACACACACACATACACCCACACCCACACATACACACACACACACTCACACACACACACATCCACACACACACACTTACACACACACACAAACACACGCACACACACACATACACCCACACACACACACACACTCACACACACACACAAACACACGCACACACACACACATACACCCCCCCCACACACACACACACTCACACACACACACATCCACACACACACTCACACACACACACACACACAAACACACGCACACACACACACATACACCCCCCCACACACACACACATGTCTCCTGTTGTTGTTGTGTTTATGGCCCTGCCATTACATTCCCTGACCTGGTCCATCAAAGGGTCAAAGTTGACACGTGCTCCCATCCCAGCGCGTCGTGCGGCTAAAATGCGCTTCCTCCTTGAGTGAGCAGTTGGGCGGGTTCTCGTCACTCACCCCCACTCCCCCGCCCTCTTGTCTCGTCCCTCCCTCCTGTGCTACCTTCCTGCCCCGCTCCCCACCCGCTCCCCTCGGACTTTCATATTGACAGTGCGGGAATCGCTTTGACTGGTAATAACTATTATCTCCTTTGGCCAGACTAAAATACTGCTTGGAAAGAAGAGTAAAAATGAAAAAATAAATCACTTCACTTCTTGTTATTTGAGAGACCAACGACAAAATAAATAGCTCTAAATAGACACGTAATAAATAAATAATTGAATAAATAAATAAATAAATAAATGAACGAGAAAGAAAGAAAGAAAGAAAGAGAGAAAGAAAGAAAGAAAGAAAGAAAGAGAAAGATTGAAAGAAAGAAAAACCAACAAACAAATAAAATATCGGAGTGTCTATCTGGGCCCAGTATTGCAATGAGGAAGCATAGGCAAAAAAAAATTTGCACCAAATAATAAAGGCGAAACAATTTTGTATTGGCTCGCACATGGGAGTTTCTGTTAGCAGTTTTTGGGGGAGGGGAGAGGAGGGGGGTGCCCCCTCCCCATCCAGAGAGAAAGAAGTAGGCCCAAACAGACTCCACGTCTGGCTGGGCCAATAGGCCCAAAAACACGGCCCCATAAAATATTGGTGAAATCATCACAGTTAAGAAGAAAACATTCTCTTTACACTTCCCGGAATTTTTCACGATGTAAGTTTTAAGTAAATCGCGTAAAAAAAAATTTGCCCCTCTTTATTGTGTCTCTTCAGACCCATTTTATTTGGCAAAGGGAAATATTAATAGGGCTTGTCAAAATATTTCCTTATTTATAAACGTACATAGCCTTTCAAACCCACAGAAAATATGATCACCTTGGCTTTACATGCCTGCCAAGTAATTTAGTAAGAAAAAAGTTTGCTTGTTGAAATTAGGAATTTAGATTTTTTTTGTGAAGGACAGAGGGTTCTCCGGCCATCCTTCATCTGCTTTTTAACTGGTAAGGGTTTTTCAACGTGCATTGAGTACACGAAATCTCTGAAATAAATTCGTCCTTATTCGAGAAGGCTAGACGTCGGACTACTTATCCAAGACGCGATGTGCTGCTAACAAGCAGGTTCTAAATCTCTCCTATCAGTTGGTAGGATTCGAAATGTAATGTGCTTTTCGAGGGGCAGATGTATAATCTCGCGGTCACAGAGATCCTTGAACTAACGATCCCCTGTTGAGGAGTGAAAACATATTTATCACTACGGCGTTTATCTATTTATTTATTTATGTTTGTGTGAATTCCAAAAGACTAGGTTTGTGTCCCGCTATTTATTCTAACAACAAATAAAAGTCGATCTCAAAGTCTAGTTCACACAGTTGCCAACACACAGGGATAGAAATGAAAATTCCAAATAATAATAGGTCCCCAAAAGTCTAGTTCATAGATACCAAACCAAGGGATAGAAGTTAAAACTCCAAAATAATAATAGGTCTCCAAAAGTCTAGTTCATAGATACCAACACCCAGGGATAGAAATGAAACTCCAAAATAATAATAGGTCCCCAAAAGTCTAGTTCATAGATACCAACACCCAGGGATAGACATGAGAACTCAAAAATAATAATAGGTCCCCGAAAGTCTAGTTCATAGATACCAACACCCAGGGATAGACATGAGAACTCCAAAATAATAATAGGTCCCCGAAAGTCTAGTTCATAGATACCAACACCCAGGGATAAAAATGAGAACTCCAAAATAATAATAGGTCCCCAAAAGTCTAGTTCATAGATACTAACACCCAGGGATAAAAATGAAAACTCCAAAATAATAATAGGTCTCCATAAGTCTAGTTCATAAATGCCAACAGCCAGGCACGGAAATGAAAACTGCAAAATAATAATAAATCCCCAAAAAGTCTAGTTCATAGATAGCAACACACAGGGATTGACTTGAAATTTACAAAATAACCTCCCCCCCCCCCCACTTCTCAACTTCTAGTTCATAGAAAGCAGTATACAGGGGAGAGACTCGAAAACTCGGAAGTAAAAGTAGGTTACAAAGTCTAGTTCATAAATGTAATACACAGTAGAGGGACTCGAACTCCAAAATAAAAATAGGTCCCCAAAAGTCTAGTTCATAGACAGCAAAACACAAGGAATGGACTCGAAAACTCCAAAATAAAAATAGGTTCAAAAGTTTAGTTCATAGATAGCAGTACTCAGGGGATGGACCCGTCAACTTCATACTAAAAGTGGAACCAAAAGTCTAGTTCATAATATTCAGGGGATGGACCCGAAACTAAAAAAGATTGAAAAGTCTAATGAAAAGATAGCCTTACTCAGGGGAGGGACCCGAAGACTTCAAACTAAAAGTAGATCCAAAATTCTAGTTCATAGATAGCAGTACTCAGGGGATGAACCCTTTAACTTCAAACTAAAAGTTTAGTTCATAGATAGAGAGGACAAGGGATGGACTAGAAAACTTCAAAGTAGATCCAAAAGTCTACGTCATAGACAGCAATATTCAGGGGATGAAACTGAAAACTAAAAGTAGATCCAAAAGTCTAGTTCATAGATAGCTATATTCAGGGGATGGACCCAAAACTAAAAAAAAAAAAAAAATAAATGATCCAAAAGTCTAATTTATAGATACCAATATTCAGGGGATGGACCCGAAAACTTTAAACTAAAAGTAGATCCAAAAGTCTAGTTCATGGACAGCAATACAGAGGGGATGGACTCGACTACTTCAGTTTTTCCAACACGTGGATCTGATCATTTAATAGCGTTTGCATTTCCAGTTCTCAGCTAGTAATGGGTGGGTGGGATTGAGAGATGGAAAGTTGATAGGTGGAGGGAAGATGCGAGGGATGAAATTGGAGGGACAAAGGGGGTGGGGTGAGGTGGAAGGAGAGAAGCAGGCCTGCTTCGTGTCCGTGAGGGCCCTAACAGATGGACGTGAGCGCTAAAAGCCCATTATCATTTTCTTTCTCTCAGAAAAGAAATCTCAGCTCCCTCTCTCCATTTCTCTCCCCCCCCCTTCTCTCTCTCTCTCTTTCTCTGTTTGATGTCTCCCTCTCTCTATCTCCTTTTTTTCTCCGAAACGCCTTTTTTTTTTCTCGTTAACGAAAATGCGTGTGAGTTTTTCACGTTGGTGGATTGGAAACAAGGATGATCAAGGGCGGGGTAGAGGAGGAGGAGTGGTCTGGAAATAGGAAGAGGGAATAAGAGACGGGGAGGGGAAGGAGAGGGAATGGTAATTCACTTCTCAACTAATTCTGAAAGTAAGTTCTACAATGATTCATTCATTCATTCACTCATTAATTCATTCGTTCATTGATTCATTCACGCATTCATTCAATTCATACATTTCTGTATTCATTCATTCATTCATTCATTCTTAAATTCATTCATTCATTCATTTATTCATTCATTTATTCATTCTTCATTCATTCATTCTTCATTCATTCATTGAATTTTTACTTCAAACATTCCTTTATGTATTCATCCATCCATGCATTTATTCTTAAATTCCTTCATTCTTTTATTCATCCATTCATTCATCCATTCATTCATTCATTTGCTCATTCATTCAGGCACTCAGCCATTCATTCATTTATGGCTTGAGCCCCATTCATTTATATGGTCATGCGTGCAGATATTAACATGTCGAAATTGAGTAACTGAGTAACTTTACTTTCTTTGAACAAATTGATAGATTTGCGACATCACTACTCTTAACCTTGGTGCATATACAAACAAAAGTCAACCTCACGTAGGCACGTACTGCACGGCATTACCGCCATTGATACTGTCCGTGAACACACATTTGAGTAGTTTTTGGTTATAGTTAAAACACGTTCAAAGATTTAGTTGTCACGGTGAATATTTGTGTCGCCCTTAACATGTTGGGAGAAATAATTTCAATGGGACGTCATTTCGCAGATTATCTGCCCTTTCCAAAAGAGGGATTTGTGTAAAGGGAGATCATTTTGACCAGACTTTTACTACCCTTTGCCAGACAAAAGATATGTAGAGCAAGCAGTGTAAAGAGGAAAATATTCTTATACTTCTTGTCATTCGAAACACTGATCGCCAAAAAAAAATTGATAAAATTATAACAATAAGAAGAAAAAATCTCTTTACACCATAATTTTTTTTTTTTTTGTTGAATTTTTCATGGTGTGTGTTTCAAGCAAAGGGTGCAAAAGTGATTTTTTTTTCCTTCTTTGCATTACTAGTTCAATCCCTCTTTTGTCTAGTAAAGAAAAGTAATAGGATTGAGCCCAACGATCTCCTATTCTCATTCCGTGTGTACGTTAGGCACCTTAAAGAACCCTTGGCAGTTCAAAATCGATAGAAGAGTAGGCTGAGTGACGGTGTCCAGGCAAAAATTTCCAAATTCCAAATTTCTACCCACAAAATTTCTCAGCAAAAATTGGCAACTTCCTAAAAGCCGATATAATTTCTAAGGATTGAAAGGCTTAAGAAAAACAAAGCTTTAACAGAGGATAAAAAATAAAGGGCTGTATTTACGTATCAGGAGATATAACAGATTTACCCAAAACTGGTCTAAACGGTGACAGTTAACGACGATCTCGATAAAAATTATCAAATCTTGATTATATATTCAAAGGAAATCAAGGCATCCTCTATCCAGCAAAGTAACAGCGGCTTCTGTAAATCACATCTCCCTGTCCCCAAGTAGAGCCCAATACAAATATTGAACTATGGTCACACAGTGATGTCGGCCAGGTCCTATAATCACAGGGCCCTAGCGGTCTCTTCACTTGACACTTAAAGGTCAATCAGCTGTGCACGAGGTCCTTACCACGTCTCTCGATGACGGCTGTTGTTGTTGTTGTTGCTGCGGTTGCTGATGTTGAGATCTTGTGCTGATGCTGCTGGTGGCGGCGTCGCTGCGGTTGGAGATAATTGCTGCCGATGTTTGTCCAGCGGTTCAAGTCGGTCGGAAACATGAAAGAACCGGCCGATACCGCGTATTGACGGATTCTTGGAAAAACTAACAGTTTGGATAGTGAGGGAATCGAGGCTTTGCCCCCTTGGGCAATATCGGATCGTTTTTGTTTTGTATTGTTATTACAGGATCTCAGTGGACAAGGAGACAGGGAGGCGGGAAGGAAGGAGGAGAGGAGGTGAAGAGACATAAGGATGAAAATATTTTCTCTAGGAATGTAAATCACTTGAAGGATAGTGCAAGATTATTTCTTCTTTACTGTCCCACCTCTCTCTCTCCCTCTAGCTCCCTCTCTCTCTCTCTCTCTCCCTTTCTCTCTCTCTCTCTCCCTTTCTCTCTCTCTCTCTCTCTCTCACCTTCTCTTATATTAAACATGTAACCTTTCAGTCCTTAGAAAGTATCAGCTGAGTTAACCAGGAGGTTCAAAAGTTAGCCAAAACCGTAACCGCAAGAGAGTAAAATTATCCACTCTATGAGTGCCTGCCCGGTTCTGGTCAGACGTTTCTCTCTCTCTCTCTCTCTCTCCCCTCTCTCTCTCCCTGCTCTCCCCCCCTCTCTCTTTCTCTCCCTCTCTCTGTAATTGTGTATGTGTGTGTATAAAAAATTGGAGTTTGGAAATTGTGCCACTACAGTAGCATCCTCGCTTATTTCTGTTTCCATTCTTAATTGTCAAGGATTCTATAACGTGGGTAATATGCACAAAGAACGGCTAAAATATGTTCACCCTCATTGGAGAAGGCTAAGCAAGACGCCTGGCTTCCTACCAAAGCCAGGGTATCGTTGAGTCATTGGAAATGAAGCTGGTTGTGAATAGCAGCCCGCAGTAGGTTATAATTTGATACTATAAGACTATCATGACCCTCTCTCCCATCAGCCAGTACGACTCGAATCCTCGAGGTTCTCGTCAAGGGTCAGACGCTTAGTGTCTTCTATTGTCTGTTTTCTCCAGCTTGTCAGTTCTGAGAAAGTAGGGTTAACTAGGCTTTAAGAGGATGCCTGTTTTTGCCGAGAGCTTTTGTGGGTAGAAATTTGGGACTTGGAAATTTTGCTCGGACAGCGGCACTCCGCTTACTCGTCATCTATTTTGAACTGCAACGGCTTCTTTAACGTGGGTAATACAAACACGGGACCCTCCGAAATATGTTCACCCTTATCCTAGAAGGCTAGACGCCGGGATTCCCTACCCAGAACAGACCAGGTGACCGCTGAGTCAGTGAAAAACGCTGATTTTCGATCTTCATGTCCTTCCATCTCCCAATGGACGCGAGTCGATCCAGGCCACAACCTCACCGGCGTGAATTGTTTTCACCACGAAGCAGACGCCAAACCGTATAGCCATGGTGACCCCCCCCCCCCCAGGCATCCCCTTTAGAACTGTAAGAAAAATCAGACCCTGCTATTGGGGGATGGAACGATATGAAGATCGAAATCTGCATAAAAATTTCCTGGCTTCGAGGATAGCGAGGCTCGACGTCTAGCCTTCTCTGATAAGAGCGAATATATTTCGGAAGTCCTGTGTGCACGTTATCAAAGTGAAAGAAGCCCTGCCAGTTAAAAAAATGATTAAAAATGGGGGAATATGCCATGTCCGGGCAAACTTTCCAAATTCCACCTTTAACTCTGAAAAAACAAACAAACAAACAGACAAACAGACAAAAAAAATAGCATGCACTTAAAGCTGAGATTATCCACTTTCTAAGCTTTCTAAAGATCAAAAGGTTTAAGAAAAGAAGAAAAGATGACCTGATGAATTGATGGAAGATTGATAAACGGACAGAAAATCAAACTAGTGGAAAGTTAGATCAATAAATAGACAGACAGACCGAGCGGTAGACAAATCAATGAACAGATAGATAACTTAGGAGACGGATAGATTTAAGCACTGAGGGACAAGCGGATGGATAGACAGATAGATGAATGAAGAATACTTAATGTCCTCCACCACAGAAATAACCCTAGTATCTGGTTAGGATTTCTCAGACATCAGAAATCTGGGCTTCATTTGGGCCTATGCCATCCATTGCTTGCTTGTAAATTTTCAACATTTGTTTCTTGTTCATCTGAATGTGTTGGTTTAACTACAAGTTGACGGCCTAAGTGTTATATTTTATGACTTTTCTATAGCGATTATGGTGATGATGATGAAAAGGGTGCGCTGACGAAGAGCCTTTACCTTGTTCGAAAGATCTGTAATCTCTTTTCGTATAATAGTTTTTGATTAATAGTTTTCCTTGTTCTATCTATATAAACATAAACAGAAGACATCCCAGGGCCTCTGTGGGAGATTTCTTAACTATCGCCCTGCGATTTAAAGTGTATGGCACAGCGTGGGCACCTCGATGTTGATATTTTGGTTGATTAAACTAATTGTTAGTAAAAGAAAACGTATTTGGAACGCGTCATACTATACAATGTACAATTCGTATCAAGCATCCTCTTGAATTTATCATTCAATTATAATGGCATATTTAGAATAACCTCAAAATAAAGGCGTTTTTCAGGTTTATGTACATAGAAACATAGATCAATATGCAGCAATGATCTGTGCCAAATTTCATCTGGATCCAATCAGTAGTTTTCTAATCCATAAACCTCTTATGGGTTTTGTTTGCAGGTTTATAGCATAGATTATTTATAATACAGTATTTGAATCGAGCTAGTTGTCAAACGACGGTCTCTGCTTTGAATTTCTGGATATTCCACAATAACGATTTCTCAATTTCTGACTTACGAAGTTCGGCAGGTTGTTATTTGTTGCATTTAGTCTCTAAAGTTGTTGCCAATAGACCGTCGGTCTTGAACTTCAAGACATTATGTAAAAAATGCTGATAAAAAATTCCACGTCCATTTTACAAAATGCTGGATAATATAGAACTATAACTATATTTATATGTTTCTCTATATCTTTCTCTTTCCCTACAGCCTTCTCTATTTCTATATCTTTCTCTCTCTCTCTCTCTCTCTCTCTCTCTCTATATATATATATATATATATATAAATATAGACATCTATATCTTTATATCCTTCTATCTATATCCGTCGTTCTATATATATCCTTTCTCTGAATCTCTTTCTCTATGTCTTTCTCTCTATATATATCACTCTATAATGTTTCTCTTTATCTTTCTTTCTTTATATATCTCACTATATCTTTCTCTCTCTCTTTCTCTCTCTATACATGTATATATCTCTATCTTTATATCCTTTTCTATATCTATATCAGTCGTTATATCTATATCTTTCTCCATATCTATAACTATATCTGTCTCCAGATCCACTCAGTATCCATCGCTATGTCTATATATATATCAATATCAACATCTATATCTATTTGTTAATCTGTAACTATCAGACTATATATTTACCTGTCTATGTCTGTCTGTCCATCTGTCTGTGTCTGTCTCTATATTTAGAGACTAAAGATTCTCTTTATAAAACGAAACAGGGATATGAAAACCACATCATGGGGGCGCAGTGGCTTTGTGGTATGGCGTCTGCTCATGGAGAAAACAGGCCGGGATTGCCTCGCGGGTTCTGCACGGGGGTATGACAGGACACGAGGATTGAAAACCCGCATTTTTTTTCAGTGACTCAGTGCTCAACTGGCTTGCTGTGGGTAGGGAAGCCCGACGTCTAGTCTTCTCGGATAAGGGCGAATATATTTCGGAGGTCACGTGTGTACGTTTCGCACGTTAGAGAACCCTTGGCAGTTCAAAATCAATGGAAGAGTATGCTGAGTGCCGCTGTGGGGGCAAAATTTCCAAATTCCAAATTTCTACACACAAAATTCCTCAATAGAAATTGGCAACTTTTAAAAACTGAGATAGTCCTACTTTCTTGGGATTGAAAGGCTGAATAAAAACAGACAAAAACTACATCTTCTTCCTTTCAAACTTCAGAAAAAGAACACCGCATCAATTGTTGCATCATGCTACAGCTTCAATAAACTGAACTCCCGTAACTTTCATTATCTTAAACTCTTTCGTCCGATAAAAGTCCACTGCCTCAAAGCTATGCACTTTTTCGTCATCTTTAAGTGCTGCGATTAAGTTGTTCAGGAAGCTCTTACAGAAGGGTGATTACCTTAAACTCCAAATCTCCCTGTGGGGTTAGAGTGGTCATTTCTACACCGACGGAAGTTTGAATTTATATGACAAGATGGGTTCATCCATCCATCTATCCATCCATCCATCCATCCATCCATCTATCCATCCATCCATCCATCTATCCATCCATCCATCCATCCATCCATCCATCCATTCATCCATCCGTCCATCCATCCATCCATTCATCCAAACACCAACCCATCCACCTACCCATCATCTATCCATCTGTCCATCCGTCCGTCCGTCCATCCATCCATCCATTATTCCATCCATCCATCCATCCATTCATCCGTCCAGTCATCCATCCATCCATCCATCCATCCATCCATCCATCCATCCGTCCATTCATCTATCCACCCATGCACCAACCCCTCCATTCATCCACCCATCTACCCATTCGTCCATTCATCCATCCATTTATCCATCCATCCATTCTTTAGCACAGATTTACTCTGTGTTACGTCCAATTGAAAGCAATGGTTACACTAGATAAGAAGGCACTTTCTTTACCGCCACAGTAAAGTCTAGTCGTAGAGCGTAGAAGCTTCCCATCGTTTATCCATTAATTCAGTCACGGACAAGAGCCATCAAACTTTATCATCTGATCGTTGCTGTGTTGAAGCGAGAGTTTTAGGCTCGATATACAAACGCACACATCCATTTTGCAGCTAAAAACTTGGGTTGTCTCACAGTAAAAGTCAAAATGGTGAGGTCACGGAGTTTGCAGTGGTCGTTCTAAACTCTATTGGTGTTTTTCCTGATTTCCAAAGGGTCAAATAGAGGGGAAAAAAAGCACATAGTGCCGCTTTATTAGTTTATAAAAAGGAAATAAGCATAGAATTAATGTCAGTAATAGACTTTTGAAGTTAGCATTTCGTTTAAAGCATTCAATAATGCAGAAGACTGTGATTTCATTATCAGCCAGTTTAGGCTAAACTATATCTAAATAGATTTAAATATTAGCATTGATAGTTGATAGATAGATAGATAGATAGATAGATAGATAGATAGATAGATAGATAGATAGATAGATAGATAGATAGATAGA
>JBCAUA010086840.1:0-24356 GCA_038406235.1 Peronia verruculata | reverse complement strand
AGGATACTTTAGCTTTCATTCATAGCAGTTATAGCTCACTTGTACTCTCAATAGCCTGATCGCTGGTCAATGCGAAAGTTGTTGAGTGGGTCAAGTGGCCAGGGGAGTCTGCGTTCTTATTCAGTATAGAGTAAACAAAGTGACTACGTCACATCTATTTGATACACTCTTCCCTCATGATCGTTTCTTTTGATTGTAGTTTCAGGACATTTGAGAGGACTTGGGCCATGTGGCCTTTGATTTGTCTTCTCCCGTCTTTCTGTTACCGACTGCCTGGATTTGGCTATATCTATGGACTTTCTCACAATCTAAGAAAAAAAAAATCGTTGACTACCGAAAGATCTTGTACTTAGATGCAGCAGTACCTATTATGTGACATTTTGGAAAAACTGGGTCCGATAACACCTAACTGTTGTCGACAAACTAAGTAATTTCACAGCGATGCGACTGGCATAGTAACGAGAGGCCCAGACCGCCTAAAGACGTTCTTCACACTATCAAGTATGGCTTCACCTGTTGGCTAAAGGCGTGCGGCGCAGCTGTAGGTTTAATGCCCAAAACAACATCTATACACATTCGCGTATAAAACCACACGCACATAGACACACTCACACACGAACGCACGCATGGGCACACACACACACACACAGACATACACACACGCACACAGACACACACATACAAACACACACAAACACACACACACACATCGTCAACCACTCATACAGATGAGGGAAAGACACCTGCACTAAAGAGACTCAGTTACTGGCCCCGAGACTCGTCGGAGAGAGAAGACTGACACATTACTCCTTGGGAAGGGGGGGGGGGGGACCCGGTGATTCTAGACCGAGTTATGGTCTAAAACGCAGCAACAGATTGGACATGTTGTAGGTATAATTTTATCGAAGAATCTGTACCAATAAGACGGGACACTCTTCTCGGCATTGCTGAAATAACATGCATGCACAGCCATGCCCCTTCGTAGCGTGAACAATCTTCTTTAGGTCATTACATAATAAATATGCATGCTGCACCCCTTTTGTTACTGGTCTTGTATTCAGGAACTGGATCAATTTGTGTGCCAGCTCTCCCTTCTGGATCTTTAGGGAAATCAATAACAAACAGACAAACAAACCAACAAAATGATATGCCACAGTGGTTCTTGGGTTCGTGTTGTTCACTGCCCTCCTCGTCTTAGTTTCATGATTGACGTCATTATTCTTTTTTTTTAGGCTGTGCACTCTCGACGCTTGGGGGCGCTGGATATCGTGGTAAACTCAAAATTGGTCTTGAAGCCGGTCTTATCTCTCTGGTTTTATATAGGTGTCTACTGTCAAAGTTTCCAGATTGCATCATTGTTCTAAAAGAATTTAATTCCCGGGAATAGAGTTGTTGACGATTTCCTCCAAGAGAACCAGCATTAGCTGAATAATAACAAGATATCCCCCCCCCCCCACACACACACACTTATTTTCAAGCAGTGAAGCCAAATTTTCAGTGAGGTACACGACTATGAAACATAGACAACACGGATCCATAAAAAGACTGACACAATAATCTCAAATATCTCTATCTGAGAATGCTAACATGGAACTCACATCGAGTAAGGTCCAGAGACAGATTAAAGAATATGTGAATGCGTGAAGTCCTGGTTAAGATAAAGAAGATACAGCAGACTTGGCCAAAATACATCGTCTCAATTAACAAAATGTTGTACGTCCACTGTAATGTAGATGTGAAGATCAAGTCATCATTTTGTTCTCACTAACATTGTGTCCCTTGTTTCACATAAGGTCATGATTGAACGTTGGCTACAAAATCTTCACTTTACATCAGGGCTACGTATATCAATCTAGAGATCTAGAAATCAACCATGATGGAGCCTCATGTGTAGTTAACGCATAAAAACAAAAAACAAAACAAAACAAAAAACAAAAAAAAGAAAAAAAAAAAACGTGACATCACCAGATTTGTGGCTGATTATTATGTCTACCTGCAATCATTTTATTTCGCATGCTTAATAAGGTTTGAATAGGGTTATAAAATGTCGTTTTGTAAATTCATAAAACAACTTCGGGATTTTAAAATATGCCCACATAAAATGGCATGATCTAGAGTAACATATCTATATTTTTATGGATTTTATTGACGCCCCACAAAAATTTGTATAGGTGTTACACATTTGAGCTAAGCTCCATTATAGTAAGATGTCAAATTTCATAATGTGTATGGTTTCCTATTGTTCCTTATTGAAAACATACTTGAACTTTGCTCTTTTGTATTTTCACTGTCATACTCTTTTGGGTCATCATCATCCTCATCATCCACAACTAAAACTGGCTGATGAATGTGAACCTCATTACATGGAGGTGTCTTTGTCCCCACTAACTTGATGCCATCTAACTCAGTATAATAGTCCATATACCAATGACATAACTCCAAGCGAATCAGGCTGTGGAAAGAAAAATAGACGCGAGCAATGTAAACAAAATCAATCTGATAATTCTTGAACCAGTTCACAAAGATGAAGCCAATGTTATTATGTGCATATCTCATGTTCAACTGTGTAAAGAGCAAATTATTTCTTAAGTAGAAAATGTGACACTAGATTTACAAAACTCTTCAATGGGTTACTAATGAGAGACACTATTGATTGAATGAGAAATGATGCAAAAAAATATAAACAAAAAGCTTTATTTAAAAAAAGAAGACTTAACATGATTAAAAAAAAACAGTCTCTTACTTTGTGGCAAATCCTATCTTTTTCAAATGAGGTGCAAAAATCCTGGGTCTCTGCCTGCAGGGTTTTGGTGTGCCAGACCATAATGTTACCCACCTATGAGATTAATAAACAAGAGGGAAATTATTTGCCATGGCAAAAAATTGCTAAAAATACCTTTATTGTTAGAGTGAAAAATTTTAATCATGGTCATAAAAGGGGGGAGGAGGGGGCTAGGAGGAGCATCCTGGAGGTGATTTTTTTTTTATAATTAAAGATAGGCTATCTTAACCTTTGAATTCAGCTGACTTTTTCAGACGGTTGCCAAGACAATGCGGCCATCTTAGATTTTATGAAAGAATGTTTCTGCAAAATTCTGTGATTTTGTGACTGATGGTTTATCAGAAATGTGGGTTGAAAAGTAGGGGAAAAATCCAAAATGGTGACTGTTTTCATGCATTTCCATGGCAACCATGAAGATTTTACATGAAAAACTACCCTAGAGTAAATGAGGAACACACTTCTAACATGTTTATAGTAGTAAAAGAGTGAAAGGTTCCAGCTGATGCAAAGTTGCTTATCTGGGCTATGAAATGAGGGCATTTTGATAAAAAAATAAACAACTATGCACTTACCTCACTGTGCAATAATGGCAATTTTAGGTCCTCAAAATGAACTTTTGACCCAAACATGCATTCTATACTATCAATAAGAGGTCAAAGAATAAAAATATTGCTAGAACACAAAATCAACAATTTTGACCCTCAACATCGATTTTCACTGGCGACCTTAGTTTTAAAGTCAGTCAATTTAGGGACGCCAAAATCTAAGATGGCTGCATTGTCATGGCAACTGTCTGAAAAAGTCAGCTGAACTCAATGTGAAAGGCTAAGATAGCCTATCTTTAATAATAAAAAAAATCACCTCCAGTATGCCCCCCCCCCCCTCCCCACAGCCATTTTACAAAAATATTTTCGGGCAATTCCACAAAATCGTCAACCAAAAGGGTTAAAGTGAGATTTCTGTAAATGTTATAAAAATTGTTTTATTTCTTTTCATTGATGATAATTGCTATTTATAGAAGCTATTAGACTTCTTAGCAGCTGAGTAATTCATGAAGGCAGAATGCCTAGTATTTGATTTGAACTTCTCTTTCATAGACTTTGCATAATAACTGACGTAACATACTCATTTAGTAATAGACATAACAGACTCAATGATAAACCAATTTGTTAACAATTTATCTGACCAATATTGTTTAAGATGTTCAATTATTATGCCATTTTATCTATCAAGTATGCTGTTTATTGTGTTTGTAACAATTCAGAAGTCAGATGACATAATAACTTCTGACAATTCCAATGTTAACACCGGTAACTAATTTGCATTAATAGCAATTGTTTTTGAAACTGAAGTTGTATCACTCTGAGACATAATATATGACTGAAGAGTGACCATGTTTAGATCTCTAGGTTGTTCACAATACAGTGGAACACGCTTAAGCCAACATTTTAGGGACCGGACATATTACATGTATTTCGATTTAAACATATTTCGGTTTATCCAAACTGGTATGGTGGAAGTTGCCAGAAGAGGCGAACAAACTCTGTAGGGTCAAATTTCAATAACTAATAACTAACCATGTGGGTCATCCAAAACTACATGATGGCGTAAATGCACACGCAGCATCCAACAGTGTGCATCACGATGCTTCGATGGCGTATAGCCGGTAGAATTTAGATTTCACAGACAATGCGCATTTGATTCACTGACGCAATTCCCCTGTCCGCTACCCCCTCTCTGTCTTTGACACCTGCTGGAAGTCTCAGGCCTGATGATGAGAGAATGGCTTGTTGGTACTAAAAGTGTTTGATTACGAATAGGTCGCAGGCATACACTAAAATCAAGAACATTGTTTTTGGTTCAGCGTGTTCCCAAAAATGTTGACTTCAGTTTATCACTAGTCCATTAATAAAGAGTAAGAGAAAAAAAACGGGGATTAATTTTTCTTTCGGTTCAGCCATGTTTTCGGTTCAGCTGTTTTTGGTTTAAGTGTGTTCCACTGTACTTGTATAATATTACAATATTCATAATATAAACTTTCTAATGATACTGGTTATACTATTAACATAGTTTTAGTTGCCCTTTCGGGAGGCTTAAATCAGCTAAAGAAAAACATGACTAGAGAGCTCGTATGCGTGGGGAGAAAAGACAACAAATGAAAGATAAGAACAAAAGGCAATTGAGAATTAGACACCTTAAATTGTCTGAAAAGTCTGAAGATAGAAGCAAAAGGGGCAATAAGTAAAGTAAAGACAGAATAGAGAATTTCATGTCAAAAGCAAAACCTTTTGACCTGTAGTCAGCCACAATCTCCTTAGCCTCATGTTTTAGCATTTGGATGCAAACAGGCATTTTGAAAAATTGTGAGGAGAGCAACAGGAGTCCTCCCAAACACCTAACAAAAGTAGGATTTGCAGTTGACAAACTGTCAAACACTTTTGTACCCCAATCCCCTCAAATAGAGGAAAAAACTAAAAGCTCCAGAAACTGACACGATTGTACAACAATTCTATGAAAATGATATGCTTTCCACATAATATCCAGGAAAAATGGATTTTATCAAAGTGAAGGTAGATGATGGACAAAAACGTGGATTGCAGAAAAACATTCATATCAACTGTAATGGAAAATAGCCATGATTCTCTGGTCTCCATGGCAGTGTGTGAGCCTGCTGCTCTGAGGTGCTATTTGGGAGACAGTAAAATCTGCAAACATGTGGCAGAGTTTTAATCTCATTTGTAAATCTTTTGTTGATTACATTAGGACACATAATAACATGATTTAACATAATTTTCTCTGCAAAACCATTACCAAATTTGAAGGGTGTTGCATCACTTACCAATATATGTTGTGTCAGTTACCTCTAATTGTTAGATTTAAAATACTGCCGACATACAATTTGAAATTTTATGCCTATATTTGTTTTCTATGTCATGTTTCAAGAGTGTAGAAAAACAATTGGAATAAAGAGCCTCCTTCATTCACAGAGATTTCAATGTGAAATCTGTGTGTTCTCATTTTTCATTTTGTCGGTGCTGTGTCAGTTACCGATCTTATCAGCCAGCTACCAAGTAACTGACTGATGGATATGAAAATCTTAGTATTGTGTTTAAAAGGCAATGGTGTTCAAAGTCATGACATACAACTTAAAGCTTGTTCCTTCTTAGATAACTATACAACTTAAACTTAACCCCTCTGAATGTTGCATCAGTTACCTGTGGAATTGCCCATTTGTTTTTCTTTTAAACACTCTGTGATCTGTCACCACTCATATGGTACAGTTCTTCCAGACATCCATATTGTCTTTTATGCATGTGATCCATTGTTATGTAAGCCTTGGAGGGAATAAATTTATAGTAGCATGGAAAATCCACTAGTGCTGATACAAAACATATCTACCTATAAGTTCGCATGTTTTTATGTTTTCACTCATCATCTAAAATCACATACAACCGAATCACTTTATATAAAAATGGAGTAAAGGTTGCAAAGAAGTCAAATGACAGGGTCTATCATGGTAAAATCATACCACTTCCAACTTCAATGATGCAATTATCAGCTATTTGAATAAAGAATGCAAGAAAATTTGCTTGTGTTTACTACTTTGTGTAGTTCTAATAATGTTTTTTTATGCCACTTTAAAATAATGTGTTGATTTCAACCTCTTCCAGAGGATTAAAAATGATACTATGGCAATAAAATTTGAATACAAAAAGGGCAATGAGTAGACTAAAGCTGTGGAAGAGTTTCACCGTCCGTACACCAACACAAATATATTTTGGAAGTGCCGTGGGAAGGTCATGCACATAAAAGCTTGATGAAAGAGTAGGCATAGTGCCACTGTTCCGGCCAAAAATTTCCAAATTTCTGCCTATAAAAATTTTCATCGAAAAACAGACAGCCCAATAAAACTGGGTAAATCTACTTTCATACGACTGAAAGGCTTGAGAGAAAAAAAAAAAAAGGTGATTCTTTACGTGACATTGCCCATGTCTGTGTCAGATCCACCAGCTCTATCACAGGCTAAGATGCGAACAATGGCTCCTGGATTGTATGTCTCATACACTTCAATTCTCACTGGATATAAATACTCAGCAAATGTCACCTCTGCAAGAAACATACATTCATATTAAGTTGAAAAGTCTGCAGGCAAATAGCAAAGACTCTTTCGAAAGCACAATGTGTGATATTAATATTTTCAATAGATGTGATGCAAAGTCTTACATGGCATTTCTTGTTCTGTGTTTAAAACTAAGTGCAAACCTATAGCATGCTAAGAGAGAAGAAGAATGCACTATAGAGCAAATCAGAGAATACAAAATTTATTCACTTTCTCATCTACAAAAGCTCTATGGCATGCACTGCAACAGCTGATATCAAAGCAAATACATATGAACAAAACCAATCTGATCACACTTCTTGTAAACATCAAAATTCCTTGCCTGGAATTTGTGTGACATTTTTATTTATCTGCATCGATGCATTCTAGCAATGAAGGCAACATTCAGTATGCTAGTGTTATATATATACTGTTCACTGGCACAATGAGGTTTGAAGAGACAGCATGATAGCAATGTAGACATTGAACTCAATGTACAGCATGTAATACCTTTCATGCTGCTATACCCACCTATAAAATCTTCGCTGGTAAAAGATGAAGGTGTCCCTCGATACCGTTTAACTTTTGAGGGTGTAATTTTCCACCAGGGTCCATATGTGCGCTAGACAGATCATAAACATATCAAATTTTCATGACTGAAATTATGAAACTAAAGTGAAAAAGACTGAAAGAACTGCCATGAGTGATACTTATATCGTATGATATTCATGGCCTATATACTTGATGACATATGATCATCTTTTAAGCACTAATCTGACGTGATCATTCCTCAACTATTATTGTTCTGGACTGCGATAGGCCTAACTACCGTTGGGCGAATCTGACCTTAATATACTTAGTTTACATGTCTAATCTATATCTGCCCTTAAGAAGGTTACTTTCTTTTTTGATATTGTATTTCCTTGTCTGATTATTTTCTCCTTGACATTTCATACATAGAGACCGAAATCCTGACAATAATGAACATTTGGTTTATTGATGGATTTCAGTAAAGTTTATTTTTTTGAATTTGGAAAAATTACTTTTTGTGGCCGTGGCCTTGCCTTTGGGCTGTCGGTGATGGGATCTAAAGTTTCAGGTTCAAATTCTGACTATACTGGTCTTGACATTTTGTCCTTGGGAAAGACAGTTTACAAATATTTACTGATTTGATCCAGGTTCACATGATACCTACTGTAGACAGTGATTGATATTGCTAGACTGATAATAAGGATTTGAGCACCAAACAGGCAGCCACCTTGTGTCCTTCACAGGAAGCTGAAAACATTTATGACTGTCTTCTTTGGGTCTGTTGGGTTAATTATAGATTTAAAGTGCTTAAAGCCTGAACTGCATGTTGCTATATAATTTATGCTCTCTATAATTATTATTATTATATTATACAATTTGATTGATGCAAACTAAAGCACTGATTACAAAAAGCAGAGATTGTGACAGGGAGTAGAAAGAAAGGGATGGATGGAACAACAGAGATAGCCCTACTTTCCCAAAACACCTTCTCAATTAAATATAGAGCCAAGAGCAACTTTTCCAGAACTGTAGTTCCCTACGGTGTTAAACCACTTCACACTATGCCAATTTTTCACTGTTCAGTCCTGTAATAAGAATCAGCGATCTGATCAATCTTGACCACTACTAACCCCAACCTCCACTTACTCCCCCCAACTGATAGTCCACGCCCATCCTGTACTTTCTCACTGGCTGTCCAGAAGTGCTGACTGTTATTCAATGTTGGTAATTATCACACAAACAAACAGTGGATACTGGGCTCTCATCACTTGATAATCTGTCTATCATCCACTCACCGCCTAGATCAAAAGATTCTGCATGTAGATGCCAAATGCTGGTCAGTGGATCAGATCAAAGGAAAGGACCCAGGACGTACCAAAAATATCATGAGCATGAGAGGCCACTTTTTGGACGTATTTCACTGTTGCTAGCAGTGAAATGAATAAATCCTGACAAGAAGCCTAATATTCTGCCAACTGTTGCTGGACTTTTCCTTTATACTTAGGCACTACCTTCTTTTTTGTACTGTAGTCCTGGTTGCCCTGGATCTATTTAGAAAAAAAAGCAGAATCTAGATATACTGACCTCCCTTGCTGCAAAAAATGCTGATAGGCGTACACAATAATAACTTACAAACACACATGCTTGTGTATAGTCGCCATATGACGGGAAAACACAGGTCTTGCCTGCCAAGTTGCAGGCAACATAAGAGATGGTAGATTCACTTCCATACTGTGAACTGAAGTCTGTTACTTCTTGACCCTCCAGTCTAATAAGACATTCAGCTATGGGAGAAACATCCCCTTCCTTTTTGTGTACATCCCGATAATGTTGTGCCGAGTTGAGAATTTGTGCTTGAAATGCTGCATATTCTTCAGGAGATGTCGCCATGTTTACACTCTGTAAAGCCAAGGGTTAAATTAAATAGATGATCATGATGGTTCAAGGAAGACGATTCTATCTTCAAACGAATATGGCTAGATCTATCTAGATCTGGTGATTATTAAAAACACTGTTCTATCAACTGTTGATCTAGAGATCTAGATCTAGTTTATTCCAGTTTCCATTTCACTTATTGTAGGCCTACAAATGTAGATCTAGATCTAGAACTCGCTCTAGTCTTCCAGATCTAGAAATTTAGACCTATCTGCATGAAACTCTACGTGATGAATGAACAAAAGCGACGTGTAAGGAGAATGCAAAACCTGTTGCAATTTATGACATGACCCAGTCTAGATCTAGATCTAGATCTAGATCTAGGCTACATCTAAAATAATTCATTTAAATCCATTATGCCAATGTAATGGTTTGAACAAAACAGGAACGTACTTAACAGTTAAAATTTGATCTAGCTTTACGATACTTTGTCGTCTACATTAGATCTAGCCTATAGGCCTAGGCTTACCTAGCCTAGGCTACCTTTCTCTCAGAACTCTTCAGCGAGAAGGTAAAATATTTTTGTAGAAGGTCAAAATGGTTACCTACAAGCAGGACCTTCCACCGAAGAACGGTTTCGACCCAATAGAATGGGCTGCAAGAGGCCCAAAAAGGATTATGGGCGGTAACTCAAAGATTTGATATTTAACACTTTGTCACACATATTTCTGCTCTTGTGAATATTGTTAAAGATAAGATCATTGCGGAAAACAAAGCAAGGATAAGATTGATGGTAACCTCTTTGAATTCGAAATGATGTCTCTCTGTGAGTCAGTAAAGATCTAGATCTAGAGATCTAGATTTAGATTCTAGATCTAGATAGATGTGGATATATAGATCTAGGTCTAGATCTAGATTATATATGTAGAGTCTAGGTCTAATCTAGATTTAGACATCTAGATTAATCCTGTTGTGATTAATCCCTGACATCCCATCTCGAGCCTACTTCAAGCCCAAGGCCATGCAGATGCTAGCTAGTGCCGTAGTGTACGGTAGTGGGACCAATTTTTGCCTCATTAAATGATTAAATAGATTGAGCCCAGTTTTGGAGAGAAAACAGATCAATTATCAACAGAAATATGAAGAATCAAATAGGAATTTTTTATCCGACTCTGCATCACTGGTTATAACTGGTCTTGTTATAATTTATGGTTCTGACTGTGATTCCTTCCCTCCAACTGCCCCTTTGATTATTATTTTTTTCCTGGTTTGACCTGTCTTTATCTTTAGAATGCTCTCCCTATCACTGAAACAGTTACATTTTTTTACTTTCGTTGACTTCTAACTTAAAAACTGTTGGAAGTGAAGTGGGTTAATTGATGTCAGCTCAAAGAAGGAGCTTTATGCCTTCTCCCCCAAAGCTGGAAATGAAATTTTCTGATGAGAGACCTATAGGCCTTGGACCCCATTTCACATACCTCCCTAAAATTGAAATTCACAGTAAGGATGGCTTTTTATGGCTTCATTTTCGTTGACTTCTTGCACAAAAACTCATTGGAAGTGAACTGGGTTAATTGATGTCGGCTCAGAGATATGTGAATCTGTAGCAACTCCAAGGACTTCAGTCATGATGCATCCATAGCCAAGGTTTGCCATTCTCATGATCCTGACTGAGGATGAGTCTGGGACCACAAACTGTCTTTCTCCAAACTGTCTTCCCATGAACCCTGTCACTAAGGGTTCGACATGGAATTTCAAAGTTTTTGGATCTTAAGCAATGACTTATGGTCTGTCCATACTCAATGACGTCAAAGTGGGCATCAGTCAGTTTTCGGCATCTGTTAAAAAATGGGCTGGTTCTACATGAATTATGAGCTTATTCATAATGTGTTGTTAATAATGTGAAATGGATAAAGAAACAAGAAAAATACTTTCCTCTCAGGAGTGAAAATAACACTAAGAGGGGATAGTTTATGAACCAAAGGCCAGAAACAACCAAAAGTTTTCATCACTTAATGACACATATCATTCGATTGTGTAAAAGAAATAAAGGAAAAATTGTTAACAATGCTTTTTGATTTACCATAGAAAATGGGGAGAATTTGGCAAAACTTGTGGCAAAAATATTTAGGTGTTTAGCATCTGCTATATTTCAACCACCTGTGTCAACAAAGACACCAAGAATCCTTCATCTTGAGCTTCTTCTGATCAATTTCACTTTAAACCAAAAAGTAATATGTAGTGAAAAGCTAATTTCTGCATTGTCTTACCCAGGAAAATGACTTAGAAGGCAGAAAATCCTCAAAAAAGCCTTAGCACTCTATGTGTGATATTCCTAAGAAAGAAAAAAAAAAACACTAGAAAGCTAGATATAGAACAGAGGATGTGGAAAAATGGCTGGCACAGAAATTGAGATGGAAGACATCTTTGTTAATCCTCATATGATTCTTCTCCTTTCATTGTAACACTTAGTATCCCTTGAGTTACATTCCCCCTACCAGTTCAAGTTATCTTTCCTTTTGAAAAAATATTAGATCTGGGTCTGAATTTATCAAGGGAACAAAAATTATGAGGCCTAGGGTGACAGAGAAGTCATAGAGTCTAGCGAATAAGTTAAGCAAGTGCAAAGTATATATAAATGTAACTTTATCAGGTCATTGTGTGTTGGTTTTTTTTTTACATTGTGTCAGAATCTAGAGATGTTTTATTATCATATAGGGGCAAAATTTCAAACTATCACTTGTACAGTATCACTGTCACACACACAATAACTTTTATTAGGTAAACTGAAGATAGCATTCTCAGGAAATGGACAATAATTGCTATTGATCAAAAGCTTGCAGTTGTTCTTCTCGTCTCTATACAACATTAATTTGGATTATGAATTTGGTATGTGTATCTGTCATGATGCTCAAGTTTTTGTTTGACCTAATTTCAGGTTTTGCCCAGTTTGGTGTTTTTATTGCCTTGACATCAGTTGCATGGGCCTTCTTTGCCATGGACAAGAGAAAGAAAAGGTATAGTGCAACTTATGTTTTAGCGAGTTGACTCACAGCAGTATTCAAAGATTTTATGATATTTCTTTTATGTATTGTTAGAAAGAAAACAAAACAGTTTTCATTCATTTGTATCTGCTTGTGATTTTCTGCTAACTGACAACAGCTAAACCATAATTTGATTGTACTCGGATTTTTGTTGTTGTTGTTGTTGTTTTTTTTTCTCCAACCTTTCGAACGAGCATTTCTCTTAGAGAAATATTGCACTGATTATTGTCAGCTCACATCTAGCTACAAATCATGTATACATATACTGTAGCTGTAATTTCACTGGCGTTTCCTTTTTTTTAAAAATAATTTTTCATGATTTTTAGTGGATAAGATTCTCACAGGTAAGACATATATTTTGCATTTCTCTCAGACAGTCAAAATGAATCATATGTCAATTTTCCTCCTAACATTATTTCGTACACTTTCATGCGGTGAAATAAGTTTTGAGCTAGCTCATACTGCAGTAAAAAAATAATACAAACTGAGGAGACATAGGGCAAGACCTCAGCCCTGACCAAGATCATTTGAAAAATTAGCAAAAATGAACAATTGAGCACATGAATGTATACACAGTTTAGTCCGCTTAAATTGAATTTGCTGGGACCATCCTCATGGGTTCGATTTATAAGAGTTCGTCTTCCAGTTTTTTTTACAAGGGAAACAACTTTCGATTTATCTATGAGGCAATGAGGAGGCTGCCGCTTTCTCCACATGTTCCCGATGTTTTAATATGGTCGAGTGTATTTCGGAGAATGCCATACTTTTCAGCTATGGCCTTCTTGGACATCACACCTCTGTCTATTTCCTACAACATTTTCATGTTCGACGCAAGGGAAAAAGCCGTCTTCTGTCTCCTCATTGGGTTAGAGGAAGCATCACATAGATCTGGTCTATAAAATAAAGTGAGTCAACCGCAGGTGAAAGAGCATGATGATACATGTACTGACTAGGGCTATGCCACCATGCATTAATTGTAACACAGGCGCTAGGCGCAACGCCTCAGGTTGTCTACACACGAAGTATTGTAATAGTAGTAGTACTGTACAGGCACGTGTTTGACCGTGTCTGCCTGTACTATAAATTATAATACATTAACAATGTAAGGTTCTGTGAAGATGCTTGATTATTGATCCGCATTACTGTTCCTAGTACACTGCCTCCCCCCATTATGGGAGAGTCATTTAATGGACACAAAGAGGAAAAACGATCTATTCGTTTTTATTCGAATTCTCAGAAATTCGCATTATCAGAATTAGGTTTGGGTGGACTTGACTGTATTCCCCTCAAAATATCCCAATTTATGAGTTGCCCATGAGTGCAATATTTTCTTATTCTTATTCAGTGATGAATATTCTTTGAATTTCTGCAATATAAAACCATCAATACATGTGTCATTCACCTTTGCAGAATTTAATACTTGATTATTCTGTTCAAGTGCAGTGACTTATGACTCATTTTGACTGGCTGTGAGACAGATTCAGATTGGAATCTCTTTGTCAAAAAAACTGTTCAGGTGCATTAATAATCATTTCATTTGCTGGGCGAGCAATGCTGGTGCTTGTCTTTAACATTAACTTTTGGAGTATTCTTTCCCCACCTTTTTCAGAAATCGTTGATTAATTGACGTTTGTGTTACTTTCTTCTTCTTTACAACAGGTATGAAGAGCTGGAACTTAGAGATGCCAGGATAGCCGTAGAGCCTTTTATCTTTGCTGAGAAGGATAGAGAGTAAGTAGTCCACATTAAAGTCAATTATTGTTTTTTTTTTCACCATTTCTGTGTTTTGCAAAACACACAGGTAGTAGAACTACCATTGCAAAGAAAAAAAAAACTCACTCTATGGCTGTTCATTTAAATTGTTTTTCATGGAAAAATTGGACAAATCCAGAAAGAAAAGTAGCAATGCTTTTCAGCTGAGCTGCTGGGGGCCTGATTTTGATCACCACCGATGGGTCTATTTTTGGACTGAAAATGTGCCGGGGTTACCTTGTTTCACGCACTATTCTGGCATTGTTTTTTAACCAGTACAAATGAAACTTGGCAACCAATCAGAAAATAGATCAGTCTAATGATATATGGATGTTGAAGTTTCTATCTTTAGTTAAGTGGATAGTAATTCATTTAATAAAAAATGGTTACAATATACAATACCCAGTCGTGGCCTAGTTTTCCATTGTCATTCATAGTCCCCCCCCCCCCGACTTCGGCTCACATGAAGATATTGGGCTTGCCTTGAACTGGGATCGAGAAGGCAGATCTAGAACTAGCCGAACATAGTATTATGTGCGCCTAGATCTAGTACTATGAATCCCTTGTCAGAAGCCTCGATATCCAAATCTAGATCCGCACATAAGCCATGTAGGTCTACTAGGCTTAATAAATCGAGGTAACCTCAACTACTAGTCACCTGCCACTGTGCCAAGCATTTTTGCTGCAATAACAAGAACAAGGGCTGATTTCTGGGGATCTGCTTGTGGTGGTATCCACATCTGAACCGCATTGTGGCTGAGGTGTTCTTTACATCAGAGACCATTGCTGACACTATGTTTCCTAACATCTTATGCAAATTTGCACACATGGGATAAGGAGGTTGGGGAGGGAGGGGGGGGGGATGCAGTGTGAGTTTGAGGCACCACTGTCTAGATGGGGATGATTGTGGTGGGGTGTGAAAAGGAGGAGGAGACAGTGTGCAGTTGGCCTCTGATCATGTAGTCTGAGAGAGGGTTTTTCCCAGTTTAACGAGTTAGTTTGACAGTTAGACACATACACATACATGTGTTGTACTGTCACATTGTGTGAGGGGCTTAAATATGTTGAGATGAAGTTCCGCATAAGCCAGGATTAGTCACATCAACTCAAGTGTTGCTTTTTCTCTTATATTACAGAAAGGGGGGAGGGGGGGTGGGTGTCAGGAGAAAAAGATCAACTCACTTGTGAATAGAGATGAATGAATGTTGATTCATCCATTGGCTTTTTAGTGAACAAAAGGGACCCATTCCATGAAAAAAAGATAACTGATCTGAAAGTCGACTCCCCAGGTTTCAACTGAAATGTAGTCGACTGCATGTCACAGACATGACCAAAAGTGATTGTACTCTAGAGTTCTATCTCTGTCTAAAGAGTAACTAACAGTTGACCAGATAATTATGTGGTCTACCACAGGGTCAGATTTTATCAAATTCAGCGAAGAACCCAGTCGCTGAGAGACAAAAAAAGTGGGCTCTTAGGTGGCAGGTTCTAAGGCAGAGACTACTGTTTTCTTAAAATCATAATTTCCCATGATTTATTCTGAAATGTAGCTTTCTTGTATGTTTTACCAACACTTGATCTATTTGAGTAGTGTCGTATGTCTCTGTTTCAATTAATTGTTTTGTCTACTCTTGATGCTAGTGTCTGAGTTATGTCATTCCAATGCACAGATAATAAATCTCAGTTTAGCTTCACTTTTATAATTATGTTAAAAGCATGGCCTCATAGGCATGCCAACTGTTTCATTATCATATCAATTGAATGTATATTTTTTTTTGTTTAGAAAGTTTAGATTCTGATTTTCTAATCTTAAGACTGAAATTTCAGAACCAAGTTATTAATCCCAGAGATGTTGGAATGTAAAAGAAGAGCATTACGTATCAGTCAGATACATGTAGTTGAACTGAGCATGTCTAGATTCAGCTAATATTGTTACATTTTGTTTGTTTCCAACAGAATCCTGAAGCACTACAGGCGCAATCGTGATGAGGAGAATGAGTTGATGAAGGATGTGAAAGGTTGGAAGACCGGTACGCTGTGGGGAGAACCAGTGTACCACAATGTACGGGGACACTATGTCAAACCAGCCATCTCTGAACTGCTGGTTCACATGAGTCCTTATGAGAGCTATGATTTCATCTGGCACAAAAACACTCGTTAGAGAGACAAATTACTCAAATTAACACCATTTTTGTGGGAATGAAACTACCTTGGAACTGAATCAATTGAAAACTGAAACCTCGTCTTTTCATGAACAATAGAGGTTTATACTCTTTGTATCATATTGTTTAGATAATGGAACGCCATCAGGAAAAGTTTTTCAAATACATTTGCATTTCTTTATCTTGGAAAAGATTTTGCTGAAAGTGTACTGTAAGAATAAGAATACATGAGTTGTTTGTATCAGTGATTTTAATGCTTGATAGGACAATGTCACCTTCCCTACTGAAGAAGAGAAGGGAGGATATCTTTGCCAGCTTTTCAACTGTAGTGTTTATATTTTGTTTATTGTTGAAAGATGATTCGTGTATGCTTATGAGTGATTTGAAAAAATGACTGAAAATTGTTTGTGCTTATGTATCAGTAGTATTAATAACTCATTCTAGTAGGCTTTTTTTCACCCAGTTATTGGCATTCTGCCAATTTTGTCAGCAGAAGGTACAAAAATAATTTCTTTTGAAATATTGAAAGTTGAAATGCCAATAAAAAAAAAAGTGATGTAATCCAAGATTAGATTGTTTGTGTTTACTTTTCCTGATTTGTAGGATTTCTTAAGGCCTTTGTAATCATATTTACAGTGAATCTTTACTGTCAGTTTAGTTAGACTGAGCATTTTCTGTTATTACATAGGCGACAAGGAAGACAATCTTTTTTTTAATAAAGCGGTTTTTACACCTGTTTTTGTACATGTCCTGTGAAGATGCCTTGAACCGTTGAACTGATCTGTAGATGTCACTGATGAAATACATGTAGTAAGATTTAACTGCCAGATTCAGCTTATTTTTGTCAGCATCCACAGATTAATCATAAGACAGCCTCATTTACTGTCCTCAATATGGCAATTTCATACATTATAAAGAATTGAAGAGCACAGCCTGTCAACCAGATATGGCTGTGAATTCCAATGAAACTTGTTGGTTTTCTTGTGATGCTCCAGCAGCAAAAAAAAAAAAAAAAGATGTGATCAGAGCTTCCTTTTGAAGAATTTATGTGGAATGATGCATAAATGTGTGTAGACAGTTGTGTTGTTTATCTAGGAAGTTTCAATAGAATGCCGCAGATTTCGGGACAGACTCAACGGGGTTTCCCGCTGGAAGTAAATTTCCAACCCAGAAGTGAGGCAAACATGGGGCATTCACATTCTCTTGACTTGACCAGAACAAGATATCAAATGCTTTTAACATTTGAATTTGGCTTAAGTCATTTGACACATTAGGCTGGGTAGGAATGGGCTAATTTATGCTTATAATTATGCTATTAGTTGGTACTGTCACTTTTGCCTTTAGGGTGTCAGTCTCACACTCCAAAATATCATCTGGGTCCAACTCAATACCCAGACTCTTCAGCACTTCGACACAAGTCAACATGGTCCTGTAAATAGTAAAACCATTTATGTCTTGCTCCTAAATAATGTTGTAGCTGTTAGACAAGATTTGATCTTGAAGTCCATGGTCACAATGGAATACAATAATTTCATAAAATATTGAAAACTTATTGGCAATCAAGTACATCAACACAATCACAAGGAAGATGAAGCGCTATTGTTAACAAGTAGATTTTGCCTCATTTCCAATCTGGGTTGAAGACTCTAATTTTAGCCCAAAAATAAGTCAGTCTCTTTCCTATGTAATTATGAACAGTACTCACTACTATTATTGTTTGGAATATCTAGGTTGAATTGGCTATGAGTCTGTCATTCACAGAGAAGAGTTTTCATAAATTTCCTACCCACCATAACGGGTCACACCGAGAAACTTTCTCTGGTGGATGGAATTTTCCCAAATTTTTTGGAACTAATGACTTTTTAGGGAATGAAGGCAAGAAACAAATATACAGGTATGTTCCAGTATAAATGCTGGTTTGATTTTTTTTTTTTAATGTTGAGTAAACCAACTGAATAAACCAATCATTGCAAACCATGAAGAAAAGTATGTCAATCACCGTGAAAAATAACATGTATTAAACATAACCATATATTTAAGTTATATGTGCCAACTCTTACTACCGGCCCATATAAATTGTTTTCCAGAAAGCACTGCATAACAATGTTGACATTAGAATATCACTTTTTCTTTTAAAAATCAAGCATAAAATACTGAAAATGTGAAAACGAAAGTGTCAAAAATTAATGGCATTCCAAGGAATAATTTTAAAAAAAAAGCTTGTAAGGGGCAGGAGGCAAGAGACCAAAAATAATACTGTTCACTGCAGATAAATGCATTGAGTGATCACAAATTAAAAAAAAAAAAAAAAGATTCACAAATAGGTATACATATTCATGCGCTATCAAAAAATGGAAATGGCAACACACCAGTAAATATACACGGTACGAGAATTATTTCTGTTCCAGAAAAAAAAAAACCCAGCTGTAAATGTATTTTGTAAACAACACCTATTTACATGAGCAACAATTTTAATGGCCTTAACTCCATAACTGCTTGAAAATAATCACACTTAAATCTAGAGGCTAAGACAAAATCTTTACATTTGAGAACCATAGCAAATGTTGGCTATACAATAGTTGGCACAAGATGGTAACATCGGTTCTATAAAAAACATATTAACCACTGGAAAAGAGAGCCTCTTTTAACATTTAACTCTTTCAAAAAGAACTAAAAAAATGATAAAAATTGATACTTCAAATGTGCAATTTTGCAAAACAAGATATGTAAAAATGTTAAAGATGGCAAGGCAGCAAAAAAACAATACTGTTTAGACAAACACAAGTTGTAATCGCACAGAGGGTTTTAGTTTTAGAAAATTATATTTACATGTAAATGCTTAATTGGCAATGCACCAATACACTCAGAAAAATTACATCTTTCTCAATTTTCCGCCTGCTTAGTGTTTACCTTTTCTGTCACATTATTATAATTACATTATTTTAAAGAGCAGACATTGACATCTCTTAGCAGGTGGAAAAGATCGATGTTGAGATAACAACCACAAAGGAGGTTGAAAGACATAACAAGTCAAAACGATCGATCTGGTTTAAGTTCTATTTTGTCTCTCAACCTCCTGTGGGTGATTATCTCTTAGTTACATACATCTGAAGCAATCTAAATTTTGTTTTCCCAATGTACATATATTAAAGCTGGACGATGGAACACTGCAAAAGTAGAATAGAATACTGATAGGTATGGGACATTTCATCAAAAATACCATGGCGTTTAACTTCAATTTCATATCATTTGATGCAATACTGTTACTGTTAGGTTTCAGAACACAGCTTTCTATTTGTAATGCTAATAATAGACATGCAGTATAGTCCTACATATAGTAGAAAATTCCTGTAAATTCTGCCTCTTTGATCTTATATTTCTGCTAACTAACTTTACAATCAGAAAATATATCAATAGAAATACATGTATAAGTCAGTGAGTATTTCATTGCAGATTAAGACTGAAACTGATGCAATGCTGATTAAATAACATCGGTGCAGCTTAAATTCTGTTTTCCTGCAGTTGCAGCATTGATTCAGTTGTGCATGTATTTACTTCGCAAAGATTGACTGGAAGATAAAAATCAGTTGAACAGAGTTTGCAATACTTGCACATTGCACTTAATCATTTTGTGCTTTAGTCAAACATGTCATGAGATATACATGATGTACTTTAATGGTCTATTATATAGTATATAATACAGTCAGTATTTGCTCACTGAATGCATGACATTAATGACAAAGTATGAAGTCTTTTTTCATATTATTTCTTGGTGACAGAATGCTGCTCTCCTTTGCAGTTTAGATCGCCATCGTTCCAAGTGGTACAGAGCTCCTCTGAAGTCTTCCAGAATCATATGTATGTTGTTGAAAACGTTTGGGAGTATAGGTGTCACCATGGGTCGTGTCAAAGGTCATGTGTTTCTGCGGTGGCAGGATGTGAGAGTCGTGAAGCTGTTTGAATATATGCAATTGAATGCAAATGTGTAATAATGAACCTGAAAGATTAAGTCACATGGCTAGACAGTTACATACTAAACAGCCCAGTTGAAATATTTATACGTAATTAACTGACACTGGAATCATGAAGGCAGGAGATTGCAATAAAAGTACATTTATTTCAGTCAACCATTTAATTTCCCAGCCTTAAACCTAAACAATGTGCTATACATGTATTTTCAAGAGTGGTCCCAAATATGAAACAAAATATTACATTTGCTAGGAAATTGAATAAAGATCACTGGAAAATAAATTTAATACATACGTTAATTCAAATCTGAATTATTCATCTGCATTCATTTCATCAAATTTCTTGATGAAACTTTCCTTTCTCAGGAGAAACAGCGTGCTTTACAACCACTAAGATTTACAGCTTTTTCAAAGATTCCTCTCTTGATCTTTTTTCACATGCATATGAAATTAATTTAAAATATCATCATACAATGTGCAATCCTATTCATGGTAAATTCAAAGAGCCATGAACATGTATTAAATTGGAAAATGATACAGTGTGAACTTCATGTTTAATGATACCGTCAACAATGATAGCTCACGAATAACAACATAATTTCTCAGATTCCTGCCTTTTGTGATAAATACACTATGTAATAAATTACTTGAATAATGACAACTGAAAGTCAAAACATCATGAATAGTGAGAATTTCTGGGTGGACATGGTCAAGTTTTATAGCTCTCAGACCTAGTACAGCCACATGACATAACTCGCCAGATGCACACTATCTACATGCAACTGTCTGCCTCGTTCGTTTTCCTCTTAGCAGCCTGCTTTCTTTGTTAGCCTACAGAACAGCAACACTCTGTTATGCTCTAGGGAACTGGCGGTGATAATGTTAATAAAATAGGCTTGCTGACCATGTGCTCATGTACACATAACTATACTCAATGTGTGTCATTGGTGTGCGTGCCATCAATGTGCTCCCATACTTTAAATAATACTCTATTGCTACGCCTAAATATATACTATGGGCACAGGTTCTGTCTATTCTTGCCAATAAATATTGTACATGTATTTTGTTCCGTCATGGCTATAAATTGTTAACTAAAGGATCCTTATCAGCATTGACAAGAAGGTTGCCATCATTGAGGCAGTGAATGTGGAATCAAAACTTACTGCTGAGACAAAAAAAATGGCTTCTGGAACAAAACAATATAACGCATGCGTTGTGCATTTGCATTTACAGACAGGGAAAAGTAACCATACAAAAATTATGTGCACAGCACTGTCAGGTTTTACATTGGAAGATCATGGACTATATATATAATTTCTCTTTATAGTAGAATAACAAGACCTGAGGAATGAGATTTTTCTTAGAATTCGGATTGTCGTTATTTGGGAGTTTCACTGTTATGCTGTATTTGCCTTCTGTACTAATGTGTAACTTCAACTTTTAAAAGACATTGATCTACAAACTGCAAAAACTTACACTTTTCAGGGCTCTTTCATCAAGTATCATTTTGTCCTGTCTGGGATTTGTATAATCAGTTGATGTTGTTGCTTCATAAGTCATGTTATTCTCTGAAATTTGAATTGAAACTTAACAATAAGAGAAAATTTATGAAAAATACAGAAGTTCAGGGCATTATGTAAAAATCATTATGGAAATCAAAGCCAGATTCCAAAGTGATTTTTCTTTTTTTTTTTTATGTGTACAGTGCCTTACAGCTGACCTAGAAAGATACAAGTAAAAAAATGAGATGCTTCCAAAGACTTTTAAGCATCTCCAACAGAGATTATGTTACAAATGAAGAAGTGAAGAACAGAATCAAGCATGTCATTGGGCCCTGTGAAGAGCTGCTCACCATGTGAAAAAATGCGAACTCGGGTGGTATGAGCACATAACAACATCAACAGGACTTGCCAAGACAATCCAACAGGGCGCTGTACAAGGTGGGTGAAGGAGAGGCAGACAGATAAAGAAATCGGAAGACAACATAATGGAATGGACAGATTTAAAGTTGGATGAAGCCCTTCGAAAGGCTGAAAATAGAGAAGGATGGAGAAAAGTGGTTGCCCAACTATCCTTGGTGCCCAAAGGTTATTTAGACTAAGGGATAAGAGAAGTGAGTGACAATGTTTCAATTTTACTCTGTACAAATGCTACACAGTACTTTTAAAGTATTTAAAAGTGCAAATTTTATTGCTAGTACATGTTTCTATTTTCATTATGGTGTTTAATAAATATATGTAGAAATGTACTGCTTATTACCTGCACAAATACTTTTGAGTAAGAAAAAAACACTTATTTTTAGACTAAGTGATGAGTCTATTTTTACTAAGAACACATTGGATAACATGTATTTCATTCTGACTTACCATAATAATTCAGAGGAAGGGAGCTAGGAGTATAATACTTTTGCCTTGAATAATTGAAGGGAACAGATTTTGGTTCAAAGACCTCATTAGTGGATGTAGTGTAAAACAGTTTGTTCTGATCAGGATCTCCAAACCACACATTGCTTTTAGTTCTCTTGTTTGCCCCAGACACTATCCTGTTGTGAAGGCCCAGAGCAGGCTGCAGAAGGAATAAAATTAAAGCATTGAAAATATTTTGGGAGGTTTCATTTTTAAAAAAATCATTAAGGACATAGCTTACATACACCGCACATGCAAGTACATTACTACATGCACATTGAATTTTCCATGTCTGAAAACTGTGATGAAAAATCGGTAGAAGTTACAAACACAGTCGAGTCCTGTAGCAGACTTTATTGAAAATATTTATACAGGTATACAATTTGTATTTGTAACTTGAAATTTCTAGATTAAGCATTCTCAGTAACTTGTGGTAAAAAATAACGAAGCTAAGGGAATGACATTTGCTAATTTCAAAACTATGTTTTTAAGAATATGCATAGGTGTGCAAAACTGAAACAAGAACACAATTCACTTACATTGCCATGATGGAAACGAGCTGTCGTTAGGTTCATTCTTTCTTTGTCCCTTAAAGGCTCCCGATCACCGTGGGGAAAGTCACTGGCATTACGATGTCTTGTAGGAGAAGGCCTTTGAACTGTTGATGAAATATTGATAAAATCGTTTTGTGATTAAACTGTTACATCAAGTCAAACCTATGCAACTTATTCACACAAAATACAAAATACATGTATGGACTGGACCTAAACATACACTTAAGAATAATTCTGTTGGTGTGCAAGTGATAGTAAATTTGTAAGATTATGAGTATGTACACCAATTTATACCACAATGAAAATGTCCTCTGTTAAAGTAAAAGCCATGGCCAGCCGGATTTTAGAACATATAGTCTTGAAGTCTAGCCAGACTTATTCAGTCTGTGTCATTATTATATAGCCGTGAAGTTTTTTGTCCCCATTGTGTTCCTTTGCGAGGAATTGGGAGACATGTGCATGCTAAAAATATGGTTAAATTTTGGAACCAAGCTTGACAATCTTTTTTTTGTTGTTTTTTTTTAGTATTTGAAACACTGAATGAGGTCTATATCTAGATCCAAATCACTCCATTCTTCATGACAGTACAACTAATTCAACTACACCATCAAAAAAAAAAAAAAGGCAAAAAAGACAGAAAAATACAAACATTCTCAGATTCTGTCAAAAAGACACAAACACACAACGTTATAAGGATTAGTAAAGAAAGTATACAGACCTACAGATGTGAACACTTTGGAGGGAGATGAACCCTTCACTGTCAGTGGATAATGTATTCAAGATGTATCTAGCATGAGAGTCTCCCTCAATTAATCCCTCAATATTGTTTAGTACATATATTTAAGGGGGTGGGGGGGGGGCGCGTCCTGAAATTTGGATTTTGCCCATAAAATGCGATTTTGAGCTTTTGTTTTCTCTTAAAAGTACTGCCTTTTCTGCGTGTAAAAAAGGTATCAAAAATTGGCTTAGTCAATTCTAACATGTTTGACCAATGGTCATTCAACGGTAGACCTAACGTATTGTCAGTCTGGATTTGACTCCACCTAGCTGCTAAATGAGGCCATGGATCATCGCGATTTGATTAAATACAGGCAAAGGGTGCAACATGCACTTGAATATCACCTCTCCTAGCAATATCATGAGTTCCAGTACCAGGGATGGACACTGGATGACCACTATGAGGC
>JBCAUA010086829.1:0-10611 GCA_038406235.1 Peronia verruculata | reverse complement strand
TCGCCCTACCTGGTTAGTTAGGCAGACAAACAGACAGACACGCCTCGCCCTACCTGGTTAGTTAGGCAGACAAACAGACAGACACGCCTCGCCCTACCTGGTTAGTTAGGCAGACAAACAGTCAGGTAGACACGTGTGCACAGACATGTACACATCCACAGATATCGAGCCGCGTCTTACACGGTCAGTTATATAAACAAACAGACAGACACATTCAAATACACACAAACACACATACGCCCCTTTGGATTAGCAGATAGATAGACACAAAGACAGAGGCATCTAGACAGACCACATAAAATCACTTTCTTAAACATAAAAACGTATCTCCCATCACCCCCCTCCCACCCCCCACCTCTTTTTCATTCAACCTATCCAACCTTTTCCCCCCCCCCCCCCCCCTGCTCCACCCACCAGCTGTCCAGGTTCATGTTTGAGGGTCGAGAGATCAAACTGGTGCGCACGTGTGCCGCATTCATCACCATGAACCCAGGCTATGCCGGCCGGACGGAACTACCCGACAATCTGCAGGCCTTGTTCAGACCCATCTCTATGATGGTGCCCGACTATGGTAAGCATCGCTGCAGGTTATATCACTTGTCTTCCCTTCAACACTAATCCGAGGACAACACTGTAGATTTCTACTACACGTATTATGTAAAGTTAATGATTTTTCTAGAAAGGTATGTCCGTTTTTAACAATTCAAATTAAGAAGACTTCAAACGGTCTAACAGCCTGGGCTGTAGAGTCAGAACCCCTGTTGTCATGGTCACGCAGAGAGATCAGTGTCTTTGTCATACACGTCAACACATACACACGCACACACACACGCACACACGCACACACGCGTGGAAAAAGTGGAGGTTGAATAACTTGACAGACAGACACCTAGCTAGATCCATAGATACAAAATACAGACAGCTACACACGAGGTTAGATGCATAGATAAATAGAAACACAGACAGACAGACAGCTTGCTAGTTAGGCCGACATTTATGGAAACATACACACCCACAAACAAACACTCACACACAGCTAGCCAGGTGTATAGACAGACAGGCACGTACACGGACAGATACATAGCTGGTTAAATACATAGACAGGCATTGTAAAGAGATATGCATTTAGAGATATACAAGACAAACAGACAGACATGGGAATAGGTAGATAGGCAGAGAGAGAGAGAGAGAGAGAGCGAGAGAAAGAGAAAGATAGAGAGTAATGAGACTCTGGTTATTAAGTGTAATAGTATGATGGTCTTTCTCTCCCCCCCCCCCAACTGTAATGAAAAGAAGGGTCAGGAAGGAAGAATTTATTTCAGCACTTACCACTATAGAACTAACAAATACAGAAAACTTGATTACTTCAGTAGTTGTCCGACTAGGTTGAGAGGGCCATAGAAACAGTAGAATACAGTGCATACTAAAATCACTCAACGTCTTGCCGCCCTGCCATCAGTGATTTACATGTTATTCATTACAGACATATCTAGCAGATTAATTTGTGTGATGTTCTTGCGCTGTTGATACCATCTCTTGTAATAGTAATAACATAGTTTTCAGCCTCCATAGTTAAGTGCTCACATATGCATCGATTTACCCCCTATCTTAGCTCAAATATCTCAATTGCCTCCATCTGTGCCGTATTACTGCAGTACAAATGAAATAAATTACTATGAAGGAGGCCTGTTTGGACTTGCGTTTCTCACGAGGCTGATATTTAATGAGCTAATAAAATAAAGCTGTTAATGCTATGGAGTCGCTTTACAATAAAGTAGTACAGAACAAATATAGCCTAAACTCCTTTTTTTTTTTTTTGTTAAACTCATGAGGTATCAATGATAAGCAGTGAAAGGAAGGGAAATATCACCTTTACTCCTTTAGTTGATGAATGCGCCTATTTCTCACTTAATCCCCACCTCACTCTCTCCTGCCCCCCCCCCCCACAGAGGAAACAAATCGATAAAAATGTAATTTGATTTGATCACATAATGGATTTCTGAAAATTTTCCATTTTTTGCATGATATAAAAAAAAAAAGAAAGAAAGAAAGAAAGAAAGAAAGAAAGAATGCGATATAGTTCATTTTTCTCCTCACATAATTCTCCTCCTATATCTAAAATACATTAGAAAATCTGACCGGCAGAGAAGACAATTCATTTCAGCTGTCAACAAGAATGTAAAGAGTAGATTTCTCCAACGTTAGACAATAGTTCATATTCGACTAAGCAAAAACGTAGAAATCCCCGGCGTAGTGTTTGTACCCCCTGCTAAAAAAAAACTAACATTCAGTTGTGTTTGTTACCGCTCCATTACGAAATCCGAGAGCAATTGTTATAGGTCCCATGCATATATATATATATTTTTTTTTAAAATTTTTCTAAACACTTTGAAGTGTTTCTACATCTTACTGAAATTAAACGGGGATTTCCAGCCGTTCGCTGGGCCAGACCAAGTCTATTTCACAGCAATGTGATTTGATTATTTTCTCCCCTGCTCAGGTTTGATAGCCGAGGTAATTCTCTACTCAGAAGGTTTTGAGTCGTCAAAGACACTGGCCAAGAAAATGGTTCAAATGTATAAATTGTGCAGTGAGCAACTTTCTCAACAGGATCACTACGACTTTGGTAATGGATGGATGGGTGGATGGGTGGATGGATGTATGTATGCATGGATGGATGGATGCATGTATGCATGGATTGATGGATGGATGGATGGATGGATGGATGAGTGGATGGGTGGAGGGATGGATGGATGGATGGGTGGATGGATGGATGGATGGATGGGTGCATGCGGGGATAGATCGATGGATGGATTGGTGGGGATGGATGGATGGATGGAAGGAGGGATGGATGGTTTGATGAATGGATGGATTGATGGAAGGATAGCAAGATGGATGGATGGATGAGTAGTGAAATGAAAGGAGTAGTGGTTGAATCAATGGGTGGACAAAGGTATGGACAGACATACTGGCCACTTGAGAAGCCTGTTTATATTTTCCTCTCTTTTTGACAATACCTAGCTAAAGTGTCAGTATAGAAGACCGTACTCATATGACTGTCTACGCCTCTCCCATTGTGTTCCAGGCATGCGAGCAGTAAAGTCAGTGCTTGTCATGGCCGGTTCTCTCAAACGACAAAACCCGGACAAATCCGAAGACGTCGTCCTCATCCGGGCACTGAGAGACAGCAACCTTCCCAAATTTCTTACCAACGACGCACACTTATTCCAGGTGCGCACTCATTCCCCCATCATCATCTTAAGTATGGTGCTCTGCATCACGACACGGTTATTCATAATTCATATACATCTTTGGGCCCTTTCTTTTCATTTAATTACATTTCCAAGCGTCGGTGCAGGTGATTTTGATAGCTATGGCTGATACGACCTGCAATTTCTAAGACCCAATTAAAACTAGTGATGCTTGAATAAAGAAACTATAGACAGGTAAAATTAATTTTTACAATGCTCGGAAGTCTTAGAAATGTCTCAGCGCTTTGTAATGTTAAGGAGACCTATTTTTTCTCGATTGTGGTGTGAGTTGTCTGTCTTGCGGATAGGTCGACGGAAGAAAAAGTTTCGAGTTCGAACCTTAACAGCTGCGGGCGTTTGCCCCTGGGAAAGACTAATAGTATATTCGATTGAGCAAAAACCTGGAGACCCCGGGGGAAGTTTTGCATCTCCTGCTGAAAATAGGAAGCTGACTGGGGTATGTTACCGCTCGACCACAGGATCCGAAAACAAAAGTCATTTACATTATTTTTATTTCTCAGTTTATTTTTTTTTCCTTTGTCAATGGGAGTGAACAGTTTGCAGTGTTTGTACCCCCTGCTAAAATTAGACAGGGATTTCCAGTCTTTTGCTTGATCGGAACCAGGGTTGTTTGATTTGTTGATTTAAATCAACCGAATTTCTTTATTTAAATCAAATGATTTTTTTTTGTAAAAAAAAATTTGATTTAAATCAGCTTTTGATTTTTTTATTTTATGTAAAAATTGCTTTTTTTTTGTGGACTTTCAATTTGATTTTAGAATATTAATGGCATTTACACAACTAAAACACTTGTATTGTTATATACAAGGTGTCTCACAATAATGTGTGGGATTCTATACACACTTCAATTCATTACTACATGTGTTTGTTAAATTGATTGATTTTGATTTGTCTCAATTGAGATATATAAGAAAAAGAGGGCAGATTTAAAGTCACAAAAAATACAAGGAATACTAGTTGGAAAATAGTCAAAAGTATAGATGTTCATTTTTCATCCTTACAGGCCCTAATCTTTCTGAGAAATTTTCAAGCCATCAACTTTTAAACTTTATTGTCAAATGAAACCATAATTAATATGCCTCATTATTTTTCCATCAATTTTAAAGATTAAAAATTTACATTATTTTGGGATACCCTAAACATCAGCAGTACTCACTATTATGTTTTTGATATGTGATATTGTGTATCAAGCAAACAAGACATAGCCTTAAAAAAAAAAAAAAAATAGTACCAAAATATCTCCATTTAAATTTAGAAAAACACACAGAAATGTTCAATTTTTTAAAGTTTATTGAATTTAAACAGTAATAATCTCTCTCTCTCTCTCTCTCTTTCTCTCTCTCTCCTTCATCAAGTGTAAAAAGTTAGACAAACATGGCAATCAAAAAGAAAAAAAATAATAATTTAGTAACATTTGTCATTTTTATTGACAGTATATTAGTGGAAAAAAATACTTGTACATTTAGTTCCAATAACTGAGATTTTGGGGATTCTGTCGACTGACTAGAGTTTAAAACAAAGGTTATTTTAAGCATAAATCAAAACTGAATAAATGTAACTGATAGACATTATCTGATTTAAATTTCAAAAATCTGATTTAAATTTTTTTAAAATCCGATTTAAATCAATGCAATTTAAAAAAATCTGATTTAAATTTTTTTTTTAATCCGATTTAAATTTTAAAAAAATCCGATTTAATTTTTTAAAAATCCGATTTAAATAAAAAAAAACCCTGTTTTATGCACATCTACTCGTAGATGTTAGTGATCATCTAAACATATAAATGTTACCGTCTAACACCAATTGCATGGAATACTAGGTAGACTGTTGGTTTTGCTTTTTATTCCTAATCAACTTAATTTACTAGCGCTCTTTATCTCCAGTGTCGTTATATGTTGATGTTTCTATCTGTCAGTGCCCCGGAGGGTTTCACTTTTCTACTCTGAACTATCTGAAATTGCATTGCCAATGACTGTACCAAATTTAGCTAGGTCTGTAGAGAGAAATTATTTTTTTTACAGATAACTTTTTTTTTTTTTCTCTTAAATGATTTTTTTTTTTCTTTTTTTAGTACAACCAATGAAATGACTCTAATTTAAGAAAAGTTTAAATTTCAAATTCTTGGCAGATTTTCAGACCAAAGAAAAAGTATGTCTTATTTAGCAGTGTCATTATGTGTGTTCCGGTTCTATGACATAATTATGTCCCGCAGATTCACGAGCAGATCAAGCTGTATGACACCACAGAGAACCCCATCAACGATATCTGGCCCACCGGCACCCTATCTTGGCCCTACCCAATCTACTACGGTGGAAAAAGCACGGATGAAATCCTCAAGGTAGACTGTCTTTTTGAACAGATATTATTAGTTAGATCACCTCTTAAACGGTTTGTGCTTAAACTTTTTATTCCTTTTTAAATTTGTTGTGATCAATTTAATTGTTTTCTATGCTTTTCAGGAACGTTCAAGTCACTGGCCAGTCTCCATTAAAAAAAAAAGATTTAAAAAATGAATTACCCCCCCCCCCCCCCTCTCTCTTTTTTTACAGGCAGCTGGTGTAAAAATGATGTTGATACGACCTCCCACCCAGTCTGTGGACAGTGCAGCAGGAAATAGCGGTCTTGCCGGTGGAGCTCACGCTAGTAGTGGTGACTCAGGATCTGGTGGTGGTGGAGCTCAGTCTGCATCAGGAGGAGCAGGATCTAGTGGCGGTGGGGCAGGATTTCAAAATGCCTTTTCTAATTTTGGCAGTGGAGGGGGATCTGGTAGCGTTGGGGTACCCCAGACAAATGGGGCAGTATCTGGACAATATTTTTATATGTCTAACGGTGGAGGGGGATCTGGTAGCGCTGCAGTAGCATGGCCAGAATCTGTACCTGATGCAGCAGAATATATTGTCAGTGGAGCAGGATTTGGTGGTAGTGGAACAGAATATGGTGATGGAAAAAATACTGGTGATAGTGTAGCAGGAACTGGTGGTGATGGATCAGGATCTGCTGGCGTTGGAACAGGACATGATAGCAGTGGAGCTCTACCTAATCCTATAGATCAAGGTATGTGAGTTTGCCTATAATGATTTTGCTGCCTGCTCTCACCTTTTTTTTTTTATCTTTGTTTGCTCTTCAGAATCCAGTACGTCAATATATCATTTTAATGTTTGCAGTATTCTGGCTTTCCGGACACTACATTTGAATTCTTAGCATACGTTCTATTAAAAGTGTTGTTCCATCATTTATGATAATAGTGCTTGTAAATCCAGTGCTTTGTGTACTATTTCTTCGTTTTATCAGTGTTCCAGATCTCAATGTCATACATCTGTTTATCTGGTTCGACTTGTTCTGCTTGTAATATATCATATATATTTAAAGCCATTGTTAGTGTTCTGGGTGAAATAACAGTTTCTGTAAAGACCAAACGACAGTGCATTACTCTGTGCTTACGACCGAGGAAGTAGCGGGGGGTAGCGGGTAACGGGGAAAGGGAGTGTGTGTACGTGTGGAAGGGGGGGGGGGGTGAAGAGGAGATCAAAATCACAGTGCTGACGAATGATACCAGTGCATAGTAGTGGGTCATCTTTAGCATCGCCCATCATTTTTCTTCCAGAATATGAACCAAGAATCAAGGACCATCAAGCTCATACTGAGATAAATTTGGCCAGTATAATCACTTAGTAACTGCTGCTCTTTGAATCATTGTGTAAGCATCTGATCTGCGACTCCAGGATGTCTCAGGACCTATACTATTAGGCAATACTTTTTATTGCTAGTGCACATTCTATTATCTCCGCATGCCACTTCCTGGTTCAATTTTACAGCTCTTCATTTTTTCCATGGTATCATATTATATGAATCTTTCTTAGGCAACAAACAGTGAGGATCTGAGTTTTCTGCAGTTTTTCTTTTTTTATTTGCTAAAGACCACGAGTCATAATATGGTTATGCTGATTTCATTATAGCATTATATTACCTGAATACATAAGTTTTTTGGGGGGTTTTTGTGTCCATGGAAAATTGTCACTGCTTAAAAGCGTTGCAGGCTACTGCTGCCATTATGTTGTAGTCGGAACCTCTTATTTAATGTTAGTCACGTCCCATACATTATTCCACGTGCTCTGGTACAGTTTAGGTCTCTAATATATTTGATTTCATCTTGTATGTGAACCAAAGCTTATCTATCCATCGCTTTTGGTATCTATCTGTGTGAAAGTAGGGCTAAATCACATGTAACACCAAGTCTGACATATTCCGTTAACAAGGTTCATTGTGGCCCACTTTTTGCACCAGTATCGTTAATCGCTTAGTAATCAACCTAGACCAGTGCAGTAAATTACGGTACTACATGAAAACTTTGTCTGACACGTTTACTTTCTTCTAAATTCTTTGTCAGTCAGCAGAGATGGGGAATCCTTGAACTGACTCCTTGACATAGATTGACATTTTCCTACTTGGGGATACCGCAATGTCGAATGGGTTCAGGAGTATTCCTCAGTCCAGACTACCAAATTTATGTGTTCTCAAAGTCGACAAATTGCATTCTTTAACTGACTTTTTTCTCATATCATTATCAGATTTACTGTCTAGCCCATAATTAATCGACAGTTTCTTTAAAGTCAACTTGTTCATCCACAATGGCTTTAATCCTTTCAAAAACAGTTCTGTTAAAAATATTCGAGTAAGGAGAGAAGTTGTTAGCCACTTCTAATTAGTTGTTATAATTTCAAATCACCTGACTATGGAGGTTTATCAAAAGTTCCTCTCAATGTATTCCTGGTCACATATGTCAGAGCATAACTGATTCATGAATATGTGATGCCATATTATGAGCAGCGGTTTCCACATTCGGCTGTTGTGTTAAGTCATATAAATAAAAGAACTTCTCTAACCACTCCTGTCTAAGTTTTTCCAACTTATACTCATGCGCTTTCACTTACATTGGCGATGATTCAGGGTCTACAAATGAACCAGCCCGTGTCAGGTTTCATTTTCCCGAGAGCTGGCTCTGGACACAGTCTCATGTAGGGTAAGTTCAATAAACCTAATTTCATACACAAATGTATTACGGGAGGAAAACATAATACAACATAAGAGAATGATTACATATGAGCTAAAGTGCCAACAAAGAAAAATTCAGCATGACATCCAAGCGCAGTCAAATTAGGTATCACTAAATTTTGTCATTTCCTTTAATGGCCAGGTGATGGACCGACATAACACATAAGGTTAATTATTACTATATCTGCAATCTCACATCTCATAGAATAACGGTTAGAAAGATTATACATGGTCATGCATTCACACCTGAATCGATTGGCAAAGACATCTAATACATATATGTTGCCTTCAGTGCTCACGCAAAATAAAACAAGATATACATGCTGGTATTTTGAGGGATGAGAAGCATGTGTGTCCTAGTGACTATTCCTTTAACTAGTTGACTGCACTGGGTTATAATAATTTTCATTATGCTGTGCAATGCCTAAAAAGGAAGGTGGTGGAAGAGTAGAAAAGATGGAGAAGAAAAAAAGACAAGAAAGACAAAAATCATGGAAAATGAACGATTAACGTAAGAAGGAGTTGAAAAAGGTAGCAAGAATGGGAAAAATAAATAAGAACAAGCAAGAGCGATAAGAAAAAAAGGTAGCAGAAAAAGCATATTAATGTCCACATAATAATTCCGACAGGTCCAATGGCTCAACGTCTGTGGTCTCCACTGTGCCAGACACAATAACCTCCTGGGTTTTGAGCGCCTTTGCCGTCAACTCGGTCACCGGTCTTGGCGTAGCTTCCTCAAATAAGGTCAGTCCATAACAAATTGCTCAGTTACTGACAAAATTATGCCAGCCAAATATAAAACCAGTGAAGCGGTGAATATCAGCCAGTACAAGTCTTGGCCCAAAATCACTTAATTAAGACATCTATTATACCTAACCGTGTTTTCTATGTAGCATGGTTTTCTGGGTTAGCCTCTGATAGGTGATTATGTATTCAGAGAGCACGATCATTTTGGGTCTTGACAAAATGTTGCTCATACATTTATACAAGTAATAGCAATTTTCTTTGATTTCAATCCAGATGAACACGTTCCTGCCGTTCTTTGTCACTCTCAATCTGCCCTATTCTATCATCCGTGGTGAGCAGCTGGCTCTCCAAGCCCTAGTCTTCAATTACCTTGACCAAGACCTCAGGGTAAGTGATACGTGTTTTGCGTAGTGGTAATGTGAACTGCGTGTAAACTGTTTCATGTTTTAACTCATTTCGGAATGGCTCAGTGTTTAACACGATTGGCAAAATCAAAAACAAACAGGCAAACAGGCAGACAGATAGACGGACTGAGGGACAGATTGTAGGGAAGATGGATAGACGATGGGTGGAAGGATGGATTGATGGAAAGAAGGATGGATAGAGATGGGCAGACGGATTGGTTTAGGTGGGTACATTAACAGATGGACAGATGGATATAGGGCAGATCTATGAGTAGATGTGTATAGACAGATGGATAGACAGACGGTTCTTCATGGGTAGATTGATGGCTAAAAAGACAGGAAAAGGTCCGTAGATGGATCAATAGAAAGATAGATATAAATGAGTAGATTGATGGGTGAGCACATGGGTACAGATCGGAAAATTGATGGGTAGACATGTGGGTACAGATAGGTAAATACATCGGTAGACAGATAGTTATTACTGGGTATCGGTTGACAGGTAGGCATATGGGTAAACGGATGGGTATAAATGGGTGGACTGATGATTAGAGGGGTGGTTATAAATAGATAGGTTGATGTGTATAGAAAGGTAAACAGATGGATAGAGAGATAGACTGACTCGTAGACAGATGGATGTATGCTTGGGTAGATTGATGGATAGATAGATGGGTAGACATTTGAATATAGATTGATGGGTAGAGAGATCGGGAGAAAGGTGGGTAAAGATGTGTAGAATGATCGACAGGCAGATAATTATAAACAGGTAGATTGCTGGGTATTGATGTGTAGATTGATGAGTAGAGGAATGGGTTTAGATGGCAGATTGATGAGTAGATGGATGGGTAGATAGAGTGAGATGTAATGGAGAGACAGACGATAAAACGCGAGATGATAGGAAGATAAGGATAGAGAGATGATATAGAAAGAGCTGGCAGAGTCAGATGATTGAGAAGAAGCAAGAAAGTAACAAAAATGTGGGAAGTTTAAACTCACAATATTAATAATAATAATAATAATAAAGGGCATTTATATAGCGCTTCACCCCCGTAGGGCTCGAAACGCTTTACAGAACTAACATGTTTAGCAGCCACACACGAAATATGCCTGAAAACAAACAAGTGCAATAACATAAGTAC
>JBCAUA010086819.1:0-10611 GCA_038406235.1 Peronia verruculata | reverse complement strand
TATATAGCAATAACGACAGTGTCAACGTAGCATATATCAGTCCACAAGGTGTCATGGAATGAAATACACGACAGCTTCTTTCATTTAATCTATATTCTGTGAAATCCGCGCCTCCGTTTTTTCTCGCACCTAGGGGAATTTCCTTCTGGTCTCGCGAGAGGGATTAACATCTAATTTGAAAACAGGAACGGGATTTCATGAGATTTATGGTGAGTAGCCAAAAATAGAGGCGCGGATTTCACAGAACATTGTATAAAAGATCTAACATGTCTTGTCTGTCTACATGTCTCAAAGCTTACGCAGTGATTACAAATCAATTACTTAACTGTTCATTTTAGCAAACTCATGCGTGCTATTACATATTTTGATTTTGATTTGAGCAGTCACAGTGTTCCAGATAAGTATTGATATTTTTAGAATTTGTTTTATAAATCATAACCCAAATCTCCCTCAGACATCCCATAGCCTGATCTGATAGCTTTCTTTGTATACATTTTTTAAGATAACTCTTTGCTCATTTTACCTATGTGATATGGTGGAAAATGCCAGCCCATGTATTAATGTGAGAATTCCATTGATGTTAGTTCTTCAAAAGTTCAGTATATGTAATTAAATGATAAAAACAAATACTGAAGTTTCAGTACTTTATTGGATTTTGGATTTTCATCCCCAGGCCCCCCGCCTCCACCTCTACACACATACCCCACCCCCTCATTTTTATTATTATTTTTTTTTTATCTTAATGACATGCTCGTCTAGTGCTCAAGTCTAATAGTCAGATTAGATCGAATTGCAAATCTAAGATTGCTCATAGTCTCATTATGACAACACACGAATCTAGACATTGGATTAGACGAGAACGATTTGATTTTCAGTTTTCAAATGTTGTTGGTGGAAAGTGGCATAGTGATGACATGAGCCAAACTCAAGACATATGATAGAAATATTCATCTGCCAAATGCTCAAAGATGTGGCTGACCACCTTTAACCGATTTTACTCTTGCCGAATGGCCAGCTGACAAGATTAACTGAGTCACTGAAAGTGCAAGATCAGTAATACATCGCTGATATATTTCGTTACATTTGTGTCATGGCATTTCCTGAAACACGGCAAGATGACATGGTTTCCTAGAATCCACCTGTCTCGATGTTTCATCACATCCTGGTGTTGAGAATAAAGTTCTGAAAGGTACATTCGATGAGAGAATTGCCCGCCTTACAGGAGTTCAAAAAATACCCATTGACAGATGACATTCGCGTGGAGTTCCAGATGTTGAAGACAGTTCATATTTCACACTGTTAAGCAGTAGATATTGTGATTTGTAGTAATGTGTGAGGGTCACTGTTCCAGAAAGGCAGATTTAGAGACAAGATTCAGAGAACTCTGCGGCCTTTCAGTTGTTATTGAGGCAGAAACGGAACAACAGAAATCATAAAGAAAATGATTTCATGAAGAGATCCCAGAGCATCTGATTGTTCTTGTTCAATGCCGTTGTAAGCCTGTCGAATGTTATGGCGGTAACGTTGCTGTACCATGTTAATACTGAAAATTTTCATTCCATGAAATTAGAAACAATGTAATAAATTGTCCCCACTTTCCTGGTCCATAAATAGGATTTCAATTTTTCAAATGAGACTATGTATTCGAATTTTGTATGTATGAGGCCACATAAGATTTTCACTTGCCACAGGTATGATAAGGTGCAATGGAATCAATAGCTTATGGCCTTGTTTCAATTTCTCCCTTAAAAGCAAAAAGCAAACTCGGCTTCGATACCAGCTAGGTGAGTCCAAGTCCACACTGGTTCTTCTCATGGCGGCCTCCTCGCGGCTTTTTCAGCCGCCATTCTGATAATTAACTTTCAGCCTTATGGATACTCTGCACCATGCATGTTGTATTTGGGCGATATTTCACTTCATAACCCTTGTCACTGTCCTCGGAGTTGGATCTTCTTTTTGTTGGCGTAAACCGTGGCGGATTCAATATGTTCTTTGTTGTTTATCTACATTGTAGATGTTAATGTTGTTACCGACATCATCAGTCAAAAAACAAAACAAAACAAAAATGGTGTCTTTTTTGTTGCTGCTATTCCTGCAAACTTGACATATGTAACAAAGACAAGGATTATGCAGTTGAGGTTAAAAAAGATGGGGGGGGGTATCTATTTCTGACAAACATATTTTAATTCCAATGATAATGCCATGTGTCTCCGATGAGATGACCCATGCTTTTTATTATTCCCAATGACAGTCCATCTCAATCTTTGAGATTTAACGACCAAAGACAGAGGGGAAACTCTCAAAAGGAAACACTTATTTTGCACTCAGGGCAGATACAGTCAGAAGTCTCGCCAGGTGAACACAGTCGTTTTAAACTATTTTCCGACTAAGATACCAACATTTTTTTTTTTTGCTTTCACAAATCAAAAATATTGTTTTCTTTTTAACCCGAAAAAAAGAACAATTTTGGTATCTTAATAGGAAAATAGTTTTTTTTTTTTTTTACAGGTCAAAAACGGCCATAGATCTTAATCGCCCTGCGCCGCTTCCGACTCATTTGCCCTAGACTCAAGAATGTCTACGAATGAATCTGTTATGCAGAATTTCCTGACGTTGTTTTGGATATGAGTGAAGCCAAGGGTATTGACTTTATGTTTGTAAATCACCTCTGATGGAATATGTGAATGGTCGATAATGTTATATAGTTATAAGCTTATGGGAGGGGTGGGGGGGGGGGGGTCTAACAGAGAAGGAGACAGAACGAAGCGGGTGAGCAATATACATCAGAATAATTATGTGGCCAATGAGGAAAAAAAATGCCAGGACACCAGGTAATACACGTAACAACACATAATCACACATGTCTAATAGCTGATTGTAGCAAAAACTTGGCATGAAAACTGGCTTGTTGAGGGGTGGGAATGGCCAAGAAGGCTGGGCTATGTAGAAAGCTGAGGAGTTCACACTATTGCAGCGGCTTGACGTCGGCCGGGTGAGGTGTAGGCACAGACATCCCATGCACGTGTGGGTCGTGAGGGGACATGGCGTCACGTGACATACCTCCCTCCCCTGAGGCGTTCTCTGACTCACTTCCGCTGCCATCTCCGCCGCCCTCGTTGTGGGTCTTGACGTGTTTGCTGAGATGGTCACTGCGCATAAACCTTTTGTTACACACTGGACAGGCGAAGCGCTTCTCCCCGCTGTGGGTGCGCAAATGCCGCTGCAGTTCGTCGGAACGCGTGAATCTCTTCCCGCAGAACAACCAGTTACAAACGAAAGGTCTCTCGCCCGTATGCCAGCGTAAATGGGCTTTCAAATGGGAGGTCTTGTTGTAGACTTTGCCACAGCCGGGAATATGACAACTGTGAATGTTTCTTTTCCTCAAGTGTTCCCCAGCAGGACCCAGTCGGTCGGCTTCTTGGCAATTTGGGCAGTCGCAGTTGGAGCGGCCGGTATAGCGTCGCTGTGTTCTGGCACTGGGCAAGCCAGAGATTCCCGATCGTGTGGCCGCCAGAAATGGTGACATAGAAGCGGCGGCGCCGAGCTCTGACTGTGAGGACAACATAGACTTGTAGGTGCTGTATGTGTCCTGGAGCAAGTGTTGTCCCGAAGAGAGGAGCGCATTGGTAGCAGCGTTAGATCCCAGAGCGTGGCTGAGACTGAAGTCAGAGGACGGGTAAGAAGGGGAGATCTGAGACCGGAGAGCAGCGGCGCCAGCAGCTGCCGAGCTGGTGGCCGCGTCTGTCAGCCAAGACCCGGCGCCGGTGTGAACATCCCACCAGGAGGATGCGCCGTTGACGGCCGGCGGTGTAGGGACCTCTGTCTTGATGGTCGGGTGGCCGCCAGGGTGGGGGTTGCTGACGTTGAAAGGCCAAGGGTCGTAGGTCAGAGAGTGCATGCGAGAGTAGACACTGCCCAAGCTAGGACTGCCAAGGGACTCATTGTGTACCTAGAAAAAGATGTTAATAAAACAAAACATAAATTTGTCCAGCGCAATTATTCTGAATATTCCAAACTAAAATTTTAATTTACGGTTAAATATATGCAATGTTATTAATCAGAGACAATGTAATCTAAGATACGAATTAACAAGACATAATCCTTTTTCTTGGTATATTCCTTTCTTTTGGGTTCTAAAAGAGCGTTGATGTTTTTATACTGTATACCAAAGATGCTGTTCCTATTCTCAGCTGACAGTGTCACAAATACATAAATAGATAAAGAAAAAGATGTTGAAAGAAAAATAGATAAATAAATAAGCAAATAAATAATAAGCAACATATATATAAATAAATAAATAAATAAAAATAGATGAATAATAAAAAAGTAAATAAACAAACAAGTAAACAAATACTATAATATGAATAACGAGTAAATGTGATAAATTCCTACCTTATGTTGTACAGGAGATTGTGACCCATCACCTCCATAAGCCCCGCCCCCTCCTGGTGAAGATGCGAAGAGATCATTAGCATAAACAGATCCGCCTCCTGAAGCAGATGACGTAACAGACCGACCATAGCCTAAGTAGGCGGGGCTTGACTGTGCTGACGTCAGAGTAGGCGTTTTCTGTCCTGATGAGCCACCACTGACAGCGCAAGGACTGGGTGTCGTTGGCTCCGCCTTTCTCCATGGGTGAAAACCTCCTTTGCTGGTTGGCGAGTCGCTGAAAGGGGGCGGAGATTTGCTGGATATTTTGTTGCACTGAGCAGCGAGCATGGCAAGTGGCGTGCCTGGTCCCAGAGGGTGGGGTTCCTACAGGAAAGAAAGATTATACATGAAAATAATGTCATTTTGAAGGTCATGAGTGAGCCTTGAACGAGATAAAAGTATTAAATCTGTAGAACAGAGAGGCAAGCACATCAGAAAGAGAGAACGGAGAGAGAGAAAATTCATCTTTAAAAAAAACTTGAACAAACATTGGTTCACGTCCTATCAAGGTTAAGAAATGGCGACATGCAGATGTTCATGTAGAGAAATTTTGAGACTTCTCTATGAATATGCACAATGTCAATAAAGAAAGTGAATTCATTTCGGCTCACAAGTAAGTGCCGGAATCTTAAGTTCGCATCGCCAACATTTGAGACAAACTCTTTATTATTCATTGAGGCTGTCGACAGTTTGAAAATGCTCATTGATTTCCTTTCCAGCCGCTGATGTGCACGGATACTCGTCCACACACGATCTGTCCGGAAATAGACATGATTAAGTTAAGTGACAACAATCTATTTCCTTTTCAGGATGAGGTGATTTAAGCCTGTCTCTTCAGTCGTGACTGTTAACATTACTCATTTGCGTTTGAGAATAGATGCTGATGGTTTTTAACAGGTTCTCCAGCCTATATCAATCTATGCGATTTCACACCGAGCGAACTTCCTTGTTTACTTTTTCAGAGTTTATAGCTACGAGGGCTCAAGTGAAATGATATTTCGAGCCTCTAACGGCGACCAACCATTGGTGTTGCACATTTCGAAAGCTCGGCTAGTCGTTTAAGTCGATGATATAATTACTCGGTGTTTTTTTTTCTAACAGGCGCATGCTATTACCTCCTCTGACGGACCGCCTCCCTTATTACGGTGTCGGTTCAATGAGAGGGCGGAGGCAAGATTATGCCACGTGGCACGATTTGGAAATGCCAGTACGCGCATTCTGATCGTAATATGAGACCTAAAGACGACTGTAGCATAAATGGAACGATTACTGGAGGTCGGTATTTCTATATGCTGATCGATCGCTGTGGTAGTTTATTACAATACTCCAGATCTCTGTCTGTCGTTTTGACTTTGTAAGGGTTTATTATTTTGTCTTGTGTTCATCGTTTTCTTTCTATCATTACGACGTGCATTCAAATAATCAAAAACAGCTGATGTATGACAAGCTTGAGGCATGGCCATGGGAAAGCAGAGGCCCCAAAGTTGTCGCACAAAGATGCACTCAAAAGTAATCTGCGATGATGCAGTTTTGGAGCTACCGGAACTAGAAGCCCAAGCCAGAAAAAAAGTATGTCTTAGTACTCCTAGAGGCTTTTCACCTCCAGGACGAGTGTCTTCGAGAAAGTGAGTGCGTCTGGCCGCTGCCATGAGAGAAGACTAGGACCACATCCTCAACCACCTGTCACTGTTACATCTGTGGGTGTTCCTGTACTGCCAGTTCCGGAGTGCGGAGTCATATTGATGTTACACAGTTACTGTAATAATATTCTAGGGACGGACAACCAGCATGGTTGACTGTGATGGTTATTGTCTCTAAGCTCGGTGAGAATGCCACTAAGTTACTTTCCTTTGCCACGTACAAAACGTCTTATACAAGTATTGCAAAGAGGGCGGAAAATAGCTTTGCTCCTATTACTAAAAATACGTGAAGCTAAAAATTGTTGGGGGGGGGGGGGGATAGATCGCGGTGAGGGCAAAAAATCGCATGATGAATAAAAATATTTTTTTTTTTTTTTAAATCTAAATTTTCTTTCACTCTCATTTTAGATATCAATACAAAAAAATATGTTTTCCTTCTTTGCAATGTTTTGCATCATAGAGCCTGTACTTAGCGAGAATAATAATAATAATAATAACTTGAACTGACGATCAAAATGGTTCATACAGGTGAAAATGGAGGGAGAGTAACGTGTTTGGCGGCCACAGCGGTGTTACTGGTCAAAGACTAAGTGTTAAGGTTTATTAGGGAAAATTGGAATGGAGTTCGCCTCCCCCCCCCCCCACCACCATTTCCAGGGATGTCTCTGTCGGACGTTGTTGTCTTTCCAAGTTAACACAGATAAATATGGCATTGGAATGCAATTTAATTTGTTCACTGATTCCAGTTATGGAATGTTATCTCGTGACTTTGGAACATAAGAAAACACAACACAAGCATCCAAATTATTTTTGACGGCCTTGGAAACAATTAAAAATGTTTTAGTCAAAAGCATACTTCAGGGAAAACGAGGGGGGGGGGTGTAGCTTGTTGTTGTTGTTGTTGTTGTTGTTGTTGTTGTTGTTGTTGTTGTTGTTGTTGTTGTTGTTGTTGTTGTTGTTGTTGTGCTGATTTTATATAATCTTAGATTATAATAGTAGATTTTTTTCCCTCAATTTGTAACGTATACGGTTCATATGTGTGACATATGGACTTTGAACGAAATTACAGAAAGGAGGCTGGAAGCCGCTGAAATGTGATTCCTCAGAAGAATGATGAAAATAAGATGGTCAGAGAGAAACACGAACGAAGAAGTTATGTCAATGGCAGGATATGAAAGATCCCCCATAAAGACCATAAGAAAGAGGCAACTGAAGTTCCTAGGACAGATCTGCAGGAGAAATGAGCTACAGAAACAAATGCTATGTGGAAAGATCCCAGGGAAGAGAAACAGCGGCCGGTAACGAATGAAATATATTGACAGCCTTAACAGATATGCCACCAAGAATGAAATGAGCAATACCGAGATGATAAGGAAATCTGAAAACAGAAGGGCCTTGCAAGCCATGGTCGCCGATGTCTGCTCCAGACCGGAAACCTAAGAAGCATGGCACAAAACATGTTTTTTTAAGGACTTTCACGTAGACACCGGCCCGCTTCGAAAGCTGATATTACTGCCCATGACAAGGCATGTCGATGACATATTTAAAATAGTGGGACAACTCTGAGGTAATACAGCTATCATAAACCCAACGAACTTCTCAATGTGAAAAGGAGCAGTACTGTTAACTCAAACTAACCGAAATGACGATGGCATTGGTATCACGATAATTTTGCTTCCTTTAACACAAAGTTGTAACGTTTTTATTATTATTATTTATTTCATTTTATTTTATTTTTTAAGCCAGCAGACTGGCAACCACTCTTCCGCGATTAATGTAGACAAGAAATACAGAGGAACTGATTCACTCAGAGTATATGGTTTGGATGCATGTACTTCAACTGGCTTGAATATTGCACAGTCGCATTGTCAGAGTAGATCTAGAACTGCCTGTTGGCTTATGTATGTTATACTACGGACAATCAAAAATTATTATGAATCCCCATTCCAACTTTTCTTGAGGTTATTATTACAGTAAAATCTAAAGAAATGCGACTTTTTTTAATTTCCAGCATGTTAGAGATCTATTTACACTAAACAGACTGTACAACATTTAGGAATGAAATGAAGAAACAGACAAACTTGTGTGATAGGGAATTACGGAAAAGTGAGTACGAGTGCTGTCCTTATTTTTGACAGAGCCACTAGAATTTTGTGTCGTCAGGTATACCACTAGCAAATTTTCTAGATCCATGTAGTAGTATTATAAATAATGAACAGTGACGCTCAGTTAGAAAAATATTACAAGATCTGCAAATGAAAAGACCGTTAGTGAGACAATAAAAGAACAATAGTAAAGGGTTAGTAAAGTTTCAGATAATTATTTGTGTAAATCCTCAGTGTTTGTGCGTGCCCGTATTATTATTTATGTCTCCTGCTAGTCCGCAAAAAATTGTGCATAATTCGGACATCTGTTACAGAGACAGCGGGCTTATTCGTAACATTTACCTTTGTTTATACAAATATTCAAGTCGGTTGAAGTACATGCATCCAACACCATATGAGGGAGAGGAGGAGAGGGGGCGAGGAGGTGGCTGAGAATATAAATGATCAAAGCAGGAAGGTCGTGCCAAAACATAATTCATAATATAGATTTATTCCAGCCTCCATAAGTTTCCGTAGACAGATAATGAGCAAAAAATATTATATTATTGTTCGATGAAGGTAGAAACATAATTAATAATAAAATTCTTGTCGTGTCGAAATTGTAGTTGTTTGATGTGATCGAAGACAAGGCTGGTCAAAAGAAGGAAATAGATGGCCGACTTTTATAAGTAAGGCCTGAATAAAATAGACCACCAGCTTTGACCAGTCTTACTTCCCAAATGGAAACATCTGCCCTCCAGGCAAAAAGCATTTTATATTGTCTGTGGTCATGATTTTGTCACTGTATTTATGAAATCCACAGTCAAATTGTTTTGATTTGCTCTGTCTCAGTGTGAGCAAGAGAAAGTCGGGCATAGATCTAGATTTGAAGCAAGTTAAAGTTGGACATAGATCTAGATCTGAAATATGAGGAAGTCGGGCATAGATCTAGATTTGAAGCAAGTTAAAGTTGGACATAGATCTAGATCTGAAGCAAATTAAAGTTGGACATAGATCTAGATCTGAAATATGAGGAAGTCGGGCATAGATCTAGATCTGAAGCATGAGAAAGTTATACATAGATCTAGACCTGCAAGAAATCGAGAAGTGATAAAAGTGTACTATCCTCCAAATCCAAAACATTTTCTTGACAACTTTCTTATGGTGATCATCACCCCTCCCCCAGCCTTCACCCCCCCCCCCTCCCAAATATAGACAAAAACATTTTATTCGGCGTGAGCAAAAAAAAAAAATGTTTAATAAGCCCGTTGTCACTGTTCTTGGCCTTCGTTAGTTCACGAAGGCCACGCACTGTCATAGACGTCCGGATTATGCAGAAATTTCTAGAGACATAGATCTATGTAAAAATACAGGCACGGACGAACACGCAAGAGTAACACAAATAATTATCGGAAACTTTACCTAGCCCTTTATTATTGTTTATCTATTATCTCACTAACAGTCGTTCCATTTGCAGATCTTGTAATCTCTTGAAGTGAGAGTTTCCTATCGAGGAACATTGTCATCTTGGCTCAGTCACGGTGTGTCACTGGAAATGTTGATCTCTACACAGTCATCAAGGCCAGCTAGTTTGGAATATCGAACTTTGTCCTAGCTTTAATGATTACATGTCATTCGATCCCTACCGAGGAAAAATATGTAACTTGTCAATGCCAAAGGTTAGACAGAAGTATGTGGGTACATATAATTGCATGTACATTATCTAGATCTAACAATCCAAGGAAAGTGACTGAGACACGTCTTACTCCTCAGTATTTGTCAAATAATGGACATTATATGATTCTGTGAACCATTCTATGTACCAAAAACGTTTTTCTTTGCCATCATACATGTGTCAGGTCTTCGCTATAAATTGTGGATGGCTCTTCTCCTTTTTTGTTCAATGTTGGTTGAAAGCGTAAATTATAAAATTCCCACGTCAATCATGACTGAGTAATTCAGTGTTAAATGGAACATACGCACAAAACAAGCACAGAAGTAAAACAAATCTAATGCAGAAAGGAAAATAATGAATAAGTCAAAACTAAAAGAAAACATAATACTATTAATAATAATGACAACAATAATAAATAAATAAATAAATAAATAAATAAATAAATAAACAAATAAGTAAATAAATAAATAAATAAATAAATAAAAGTAAGAACAACAGAGACACCAGCTGGAGACTTTGGATAGGAAAACAAAGAGTAATTTTGTTCTTTTTTTTTTTTTTTTACAACGACTTGTCGAGATAACCACCACGAAGGAGATTGAAAGACGAAAACATAAACGAGTAATGAGTAACGAAATAAATACATACATACATACATATTTTATTTATTCATGTATTTATTTATTTATTTATTTATTTTATTTATTTATTTATTTTGTTGTTGTTGTTGTTGTTGTTGTTGTTGTTGTTGTTGTTGTTGTTGTTGTTGTTGTTGTTGTTG
>JBCAUA010086808.1:0-10612 GCA_038406235.1 Peronia verruculata | reverse complement strand
TGCTCGGTCCCCATACTTTTTCTTATGGGAACGAGGAATAGAGAAGTGGTTAAGACTCTTAGATCTCAAATTTCTGGTCGGTACATAAGGGCATAGTAGATCTGCCAGATTCAGTATGAGCCTTCTTTTGTTCCAGAGTCTACTAAACTCACTTTCTTGTTCATATTTTCATTTTTTGTCAAGTCTCATTGCCAAAGATGGGCACTACCTTCTCTCTATGGTCCCAGTCTGTTTCTACTATGGCAGCCCGCCACATGTTGATTACTACTTTCCAATTATATCGCGACATGAATATGATTGCTAATATCTCTTTTTTCACAGACAAAATGATCTAGATTAGTTACTGACTGTGTTGGCATTGTCCGAGTGTTTCAAATGACTGATAAACTTTTTTGGTTATTTGCTGGTGTTGTGTTACTTAGTTTAGCATGTGGGAGGATCATTCTATTCTAACAGTCAAAAGCAAACTAGACCAACTCCTGATCCTAACCTCTGGGACCCTCGGCTGTACATACGCTGAGGCAATAGATCATAATACTTGCAAGTAATGCACACCGCCGACACAATGGATACTACTTGCTAAGCCTGTGAAAAAGCCCAGCCCAAGCCAGGCTAGGTGATTGTCTCAGAAAGTCCAAAACGGGGCGATCATTCACTCATTTTTGCCACTAGCAGAATTTTGTAACAACATACCACGTGTCAAAAGTTCGCATGGAGGTGGGATGGTGGGAGAGGAGGAAATTCAAAACGTGCGCCCGACGCCTCGAAGTCTAGCGGTCTAATAGTTTTAACCCTAATAAAATCACAAGAAACAGCCAGAATGCAATAATACCACAATTGTATGGATTTATGTTCAAGAAATGATAGTGTAGACACAAATGGCATTTGAAATCAATTTCCTCTTATTCTTACTGTATTACAGCTATCTCAAATGTAGTTCACATGCAAAAGCACTGTAAGCAACCCCTTGGCAGATCGCCCTTTTGGTACTTCTAAGGTTAAATACTGAGTAAAACTCACCGCAGAGTCCTCCCCCGATTTTTTGGTATAGAAAAAAAAAAAGAAATGAAAAAAGTCCAATGCGCAGAGGAGGGGTATGACAAAGTAGTGCAAGCGGGCCGGCCCGCCAGCGCACGGGCCTAAAAATTGTATGATTGGCACATCTCTACTGCTTGCCACTGCAGGGTTAATCCTTTGGGGTGTCTAATCAATAAATCGTTACAAATATTTGCTATATGAAATACATTCTGACAGTCTCATGTGACTCAGTATAATAATCACAATATCAATATATGCCATTTGTATCTGGGCTGCAGAGAGAGGTAGTACCCAATGCTGAAGTGTAGTTGCAAAAGACAGAAGACCCGGTGGAGATTATTTTTCACCAGCCAAATTGTCTCTCTTTACTAAACGCACAAGTTTTTTTTAACCATCCAATTGCCAAAGGCACTTGCTGAGAAACGAGGTCCCGTCCTTTTTACACAACCACAAAGGGACTTTGGGCGGTATCGATATTTTGGTTTGTGGCATCATTGATGTTGTAGTATTGCTTACTTTTAAAATTATTTTTACCCATTTTCTGAGTGATGTTACCAGAATGAATGTCATGTGTGAGTAGTCATACAGTATCAGCAGATGTGCACGCCTGGGGGTGACTACAGCTCTTGTCAAGTGCCGTTATCCATGCCCAGACCACTGACATCTATGCCTAAACTACTGCCATGCAAAACTGTTCTAAAACAACTTGAGATGATTGCCATTTCTGTAGTGATCTCTCTACTGTCTTTTCTACTAAGCAAAAGTACACGGTATTGCTGTATTTTTTTTGTAGCATTTTAATTTAATTTTATGAACCTGTTGGACTGGTAATTGACACAACTGTTTTTTTTTTGTTTTGTTTTGTGGCACAGTGGTTGGACAGCAGCCAGAGATTGTTGATGAAATCTGGCCAGTGGTTCAGCCAATTGGACGCACAGGGAGAATCAACTGTACAGTGGCCAGGCTCGGAGAAAATATTGTGAGTATGGAAACACAACTAACTGCCACATTGTTAATTCAGAATTGAGACTCGACACGATGAAATCAGGCACTCGTCAAATTTTGAGCATATGGGGTTATGGTATCACTATGAAGATTATTCATTTCCCTTTCAGTGTGTGGAAGAAGTATTTGTCTACCTTAAGTAGAAGTTGAGATATTGGCAATTAGAGACGATGCTGCCGCTGAATTTAGTGAGAAAATGGCCGATCACTTTTGTAAATCCTTCTTTACTTTTGTCAGGCTGTGCCATTAAATTACAATTTTTGGGCCTTTACTCACTCCATTTCAGTCAGTTAACTCTGAAACGCATTTTTAGATTGATATAGAAGGGTTTGGTGAAGAAAAAAAATACATTGAAAATTCATTCACTGTTGAAAAACACGTGATTTCTCTGGTCAGCTCAGTTTGATGAGCGCCTGATTTCATCGTGTCGTGTCTTAATTGATCTCTTCATATTATCACAGACCACTGACCACCAATGTTAAGATCAGCATACATGTAGCAGACCCTTTTATTTATTTATTTATTTTTTTGTTTAATAGCGTGAGGAAGATGCAACAGCTGAAAGCTCTTGTGCTGTCCTTGTATTTGTTTGCCAGATCAGAATGTCTCATCTGTACAATATCCTCTGGTAACAGTCCCCAATTGGGCTCATTTTCTGCAGCTCGTCCTTTTCTTGCCCCATTAGAGGATCTCTGGGTCACTTCAAAATTACTGCCTTCCACATTGTGTTGAGAAAACATAAATTTTACAGAATGTTTGCATCTGATATTATCATAGGAGAAAATGTTTTGGTTTGGAAACAAGTTTAATCAGATTAATTTCTGTCACTTGAGAATTTTGTTGCCCATATTGCGTCAAAGAAAACATGATTCAGTCATTTATAGTGTTTGGTGCACACAGCAAGCTGATACAATTTGCAGTTGAGACAGCAACAAGAGTCCAGGAAGAGATTCTTCTAGTAGCCATTAATTTTGGAAAAATAAAGGATGGCAAGTCCTGGTTGGCTTATGCACAGTGGGTGGGACTGAGTGCTGGTGTAGGTGAACAGTGGACAGAGTGGAGGAGACTGAGTTTATTGCTGATTCTTAGCACAGAACTGCAAATTTGATGTAGTAATGAGGTGCTTAAAGGTTTCAAGTTCCCGTCTCCATGTGGACAGTCTTTTAGTTTTCTGGAAGGTTTTATCTACTCACCGATTTGTAAAATCTTGTTGACAGCTATTGCCAAATGGTTATGAACATTAGCATTGGCCCTCAATGTATACAGACCTTGCCATGTAAAACATCACACTCCAACTGTCTTGCTCTCCTGGTTGTAATAAAAGTTTTGTCAGGCAGCTAAATTATTTTGTTTTGTTGGGTGCAAAGTGTATAATGCAAGCTTTGTAAAGAAGAGAGAAAGCAAATTAAACACATTTGAGCCTGTTATTTCACATCCATGAGGCAAAAAATTATGTCAAAAATATCACGGTGAAAAAAAAATATTCCATCACATGGTGATCTTTCCAGAATCCTCTGTTTCTTAAAGAAATATATGTCAAACAGTAGGAGAAAAGATCATTTTTCCCCTCTTTACAATACTTATCTTTTATCTCTTGTACCTGGCAAATGTAAGTATTTTGGATAGTGGTCAAAACACCTCATTATACTGGCATTTATTAAGGAGCATTCCATCATCCCATCATTTGTAACTTTTAAGGCATGACTTTTTCCCCTCAGGTCACTTGGAAACATCTTGCCTCCAGACAGACTATCTCGAATGGGGAGACAATCATCATCAACAATCCTTCAGTGGGAGGGCTGAAGAAGTACGAGGTTCAGACACGTGTCAATGGCAATCGCGTGACCCACATGCTGATGATCCGTCGGCTGCTGCAGCAGGACGCTGGCTTCTACCAGTGCGAAGTACGAATTCAGTCCTTGTCTGAGAGCAGTTGGCCACGTAAACTGGGCGATGTGATTGTGCTAGGTGAGGATCCCGATGTAAAACTGGATGATGAAGATTGAACTATTTATCAGCTTGACCCGTCTCTCTATCTCACCCTTGATTCTGGCTCCTGTTTTTCTTTTTTTTTCTTTTTTTTTAACTTCAGTAGCACATAGCAATCATGTCAGTATATTGTGAAAATACTACATCAATAGTTAATTGCTGGACAACATACCAGGTTTCTTCAGAGCAGAAAATTTCCTGTCACCCAACTTTCCATTGAGGTTAAAAACAAATGAACCAGTGACCATATTTCATTCTTTTTGACCTGATCTTCCCTTAGCTTTCTGGAAATAAATTTTTATAATTTAGCACTGTGCTTCACTTGAATAGAATAGGCCTTGTCATCATGCATAGATATGGATTAGTTAACTAATATCTAACATATCGTTTATGTTATTTTCACACCAGTAAATCTTGCACAATAATGTTATTGCCAGAATTTTTTTTACTCGACATCATTTTCATGTATCTGTGCCTTCTCCTGTTTTACCTGGTATTTTTTTCAATCTTGATCAATAATGTTATAGATGTGCAAAGAGTGTAAGAAATGCAGATCTAATTTAATGAGTAATATTTATATTAATGAACCTTTAGTTCACGTGTGGATGTTCTATTGGTTTGTTATGTAATCATTTTCACTTTGTGTTCAATTTGTGAATAACTCTGGTAATGACTTTGATCTTCCATTTTCAGTGGCACCGACCATCAAAATTGGTGGCACCACAACAGTGTTGCAAGTGGACAGGGGAAGTAACTCTAGTTTGAATTGCTCAGCAACGGGAATTCCCAGCCCGAACATTACGTGGACGAGATCCGATGGGGGTCTCCTGCCAGTTCTACCATTCCCAGTGGCTCAGTTCAGGGTAAGAGAGAATTGTGAAAGATGTAGGGAAACCCAGATATGTCTCTAGCCAATCAGAATGAGTTGAAAATTAATTTTCCACCACATTACGGTATTATTGTCACAAAGAGCCTTAATCCATACACTTTCGTGTGGTGAAAATAGTATTCAGCTAACTTGACTGTAGTGGGTTATTTTATAAATTGAATGTATGCTTCATAGCATTCTCATATACCTCCAATCTGCCCACAAGCTCAATATTTTGTTATTCAGAGAGCAATGGTCTTTTAATTTATGCATTATAAAAAAAGAGAACATCAATATCCACCTTCATCACATCCAATCCAAGAAGTCCCAGTTTGAGTCCCGACAATCTATGACTCATTCTGACTGGCCGTGACACTTATGGGTCATGTGACTGGGCGAAGTGAGACCGATGTCAAAGGAAATTGTCTAGAAAACAACTTTACCAACCATAGAAATTCAAAAGGGTAATCTTGCATCTGAATATCTCGGTCAGAGGAGCTGCAGCATGTCATTATTTTTTTTCAGCCAAGAGAAATACATTTATTTCTCTTTCCTTTGACATCACACACTGTGTTTATGAAAAGTTATGACAGCTGCCATCTTTCACCCAGATCTGGCACCATATTCTTATGGAAGACAAAATCTGGGCAATAAACAGGGTAGTGTTGGAGAGGAAGAGATGTTTTTGTGCATGTATTTTACTTTTGTTCGTTTCCTGTGCATATAATGATGTATTTCATTTACATTGTACAGCGGACAAAATGACACGAGATGCAGAATTTATTCTTTGCCTTATCAATCACAGGCCTGAAATGCATTAAAATTTATTTTTCAATCACAAAGACAAAGGGTTTAAAATTTATTTGTTGCCTCCTAAGTTTTAGGCACAAATAATGTAAAAATGTACTCTTTCAGCCATAAACACAGAGGGTTTAAAATTTTTTCTTTCCCTTATCAATCAACAGGCTCAAAACTTGCCCCTGGTTAACGTGGATGTACAACACATGGGTGTCTACCGCTGCGTGGCCGACAACAACATCAAGCCACCAGCGGAACACTTGGCAGAGGTGCTGGTGTTTCACGCACCCAAAACACGAGTGGTGCAGAACTCGGTCGGACAGGCACAAAATCGGCGGTTCAGTGCAAAGTTGGAGTGTATAGTGCAAGGTTTGTGAAGGACTGCTTTTTTTTTTTTACCCCGTAAGAACAAAGATTGGCAGTAGAATCTTTGATTTTGTCATAGGGAGGAGGGCTGTTATGATGTCTTGTGATGTCATAGTGCATAAAAGGAAAGGGGATTGACTTGAATATATATGTAATAAAACAGTAAGATCCTGAAGTGAAATTATTTTTTTGAAATAACTCATGATTGTGGATGGATAGCACTAAGAACATTATTTTAATTGGGGATTTTTATTTTGGTTTTTCACTCACTGAAAATATTTCCTACACATTTTGTGGGCTACTGAAGATGCATACGGACACGTTGCCTCACACCAAATGCGTGATCGTTGTTTTTGCCTACCTTTTTCCAACTACGTTCATGAGGAATGCTTTCTTGTTTTTGTCTGTCCATTTGTTTTGTTTCTTCGATGTTTCATTGAAGTCTAGGCACTAGCTTTATGAAATATTGTAAGTAGAGACCTGCTGTCCTGTTCATCCAAACTTTGTTCTGAGTCGACTTCCATACGAAGTATCCGTAGCACCTTAGCTGGCATTCACGCTGCTCAAAATCTGCTTATCACTGATGTCAAATTTCCTACTTTAGTAGGATTTCCTACTTTTTGACTGTCAATAGTTTCTCTTTTGGCCCCAAATCCGGCTTTATTTACAATTAACTTACTTCAGTTCTATATGCTGCTAAAGAGTATGCCAGGGACTTTTCCTACTTTTTCATGGAGACAGATTGACATCCCGGTGCTTATATAGATCCTTTCCACGTTGGTGTTTACTTCTGCGTTTGGAGTGCAAAATAAATAGAATGGTGGGCACCAAACAAACCGTAATTAGTTCTACCCTAGGCATCCCTATAAACAGGCCAGGTAACCGGATTCATTTGAAGGCTGACAACAAATCATGGCTCTAGAAGTAAACTGTTTTAACTGCAACAACTTTATAACATAGCTGGGGCACTTTCATTCTCAGATGACAAAACTTCGGTGAGCGAAACTCAGATCGTGTAACTCTTGTTGAAATCTGCATGCATGGTACTCACAGATTTGGCGGCCTTTTCTTAATTTGGCTATTGTTATAAATGTCTGATATTTTTCTCATATTTGAATGCGATGAATGTTTTCGTGTCATTGATCTGTTTAAATTAATTTGTGCTGTTATCGTTCCGTTCACACTCATGTTACAACGATCCCCGATAGTGATTTTTTTTTTTACTCCATGTGTCGCCTTCAAAGCTGGGTTCAAGCAATTTTCCTCTTCAGTCACTGTCGTGTAAATGTAAACAATGGAAGCTGGGGCGGACGCAATCTTTTCCATGTTTGTGTTTACTTCCTGTTTGAAATGTAAACACAGAATGGTAGGCGGACGCGGAAGTAAAACGTCATAAGTGAACGATCTATAGCTATCAGAGTTGTCTGTATCTGGTCTATGATAAGAGAAGACTGTTCATAATTAGATTATATTCAGACCTAAAGAAACATAATTAACATAATATTATGCTTGAGTTATTTAGCATAGACATGAAAGTACACATCCGTTCAGAAAACAAGAAGTAGTTGTGATATTTACAATTATAGGCCTACTGAGAATGAAAACTCTTTGATTCTGCAGCTGCTGCAGACTAAGAACGAAGCTAAACTAAATATAATAATAAATATTTTAAAAAAATATAAATCAGACAACACCTGTACAGGAAGTATGTGTCTTGAATAAGGATCTTTAGGAAAACACCCAAGTACATGTTGTATTATTATGGTGCAAACTTTCTGTGCCTTTTTTTTTTTCCCCCTCGTTAACAGCTTTTCATTAAATGTCAGGTAACTTAACAGTTTACATAGATTTAATTGTTTCTATCCCTCGATCTTATGATCTTACAGCAGAATATTTCATATTGTCCTGTCTTTTTTAACATTTGTCATGTCAATGCGAGGTCATGTAGTCAGCTTATTAATCCATACATTTCACATTCCATTAGATGAAGGTCCGATAACATATTTCTCTCATTCAGTGTTCCATCATTTATTCATATATTGTATTATAGTATAGTCCTCTCTGGTTAAATGTTCAATCTCTTTCTATAGTGAGCCTTTGTTTTCAGTTACGAGAACGTTTATACAAAATATGAATGTTGTCGTCGATCTTTTTGCTAGCGTCAATTTGATATCGAACTGATTAAAGTTCTGTGTAGTGATAAACTCAGGGCTGTTAACAATTAGCATTGTATGTGTGTGTGTTTGTTTGTTTGTTTTTTGGTTTGTTTATTTGTTTGTTTGTTTGTTTTTGGTCAGTCTATCAGCTTTTTTTCCGAGTCCAGTGCTCCTCTACCTTTCTTCCCCCCATGGACAAGAAATAAGAGTTCACATTTTGCAATCCCATTGTTAGATAATTCGTCGATCAATAGCCCATGACGCGCTATCTACAATAACCAGATGCTTATACCTTTGTTTACTATATAATAGCCTAGGTGCAGCCTCCAAAGATCTCATGCGTCGTCGGGGTTTTTGGACAGACACGGTAGACAACGAACTGCTTTGGGCGATGGAAATGAACTTAATTATTTCTTCTTCTTCTTCTTTGTTAAAGCCCTGAGTTGAAGAAGCTCTCGGCTTCATATTATCATATCAATGGCTTTATAATAATGGTAACGTTTCATCTAAAGCAACAGCAAAGACAAAAGTAGACACAAGGAGGTGATATTGTACCCCCACTTTATTGCGCTTTCAATCCAAAGAAAGCAGGATTGCCCAGTTTGAAGTCTTGCCCAGTTTGGTCAGAAGAGATTTTGTGAGCAGAAATCTTGAATTTCAAAATTTGGCCCTGACAGGGGCGTCTGCGCCTACGCTTCAACCAACATCTAACTGCCAAGGTTTATTTAGCATGCATAGCGTACATACGGAACCTTCAAAATAATTATACTCGCCCTTCGATACTATAAATCAGCAACAAACCTCATAAAAGATTTATCGACACGAAAACTACGCTGAATGTATCCATCTGAAATCTGGCTGACAACATTGTTGCACATAGATCCGTGTTTCTACTTGCATGAAGCTCCCATAAAGCTTACTGGGTCTGACGTTATCCAAAACAGGCGATAATTATAAAATAGTCAGCTCGCGAGTGTTTGATCAGAATCATGTATTCGTTAGAATGACGCGATTAAAACAACAAAACAAGTTTTCTTTGAGCTTAATCATCCAGAAGACTAACATTGAGGTCCACACGCTTGCATACACTTTGAATCGCAGGGCGGAACTTTTTGACTATATTTAAAAGAAAAAAATCTCCCTCGAAGGCTGTGGGTTCTCTTCTAATATCCGTGAAGTCTCAAAGTCGAACTTCCCTATCGATAATGCCAGAGGACTCTTGAGTCACTGAAAGAATGGAGTTGTAACCTCTTCTTTCTCTCCATCGAAAGGACTCGAATTTCAAATTTGGGACGTAAGCTTTTCTCGAGGATCTGATCCTAAGCCCGCCTACACATATAACACGAAATATTCTATGGCACTGATTTACTAGGTGGTCGCCGTGGCCATATGGTTTGGCACCTGCTCCGTCGTGAACAGCTCATACTATGGGTTGAGGATTCGACTGGTGGATCCTACCAATAGAGGATAGGAAGGATATTAAGATCAAAACCGGTGTCTTTTTCAGTGACTTAAGGGTCCTCAGTCTTCTTCGGTAGGAAAGCCCGATGTCTAGCCTTCTCGAATAAGGACGAATATATTTTGGAGGCCCCTCGAGTACATTACGCTAAAAAATACCTTAGACAATTAAAAATCTATAAAGAGTAGGTAGAAAAAGTTCCAAATTCCCAATTTCTATTTAAAAAAAAAAAAAATCCACTTAAAAGCAAGATAATCCCACTTTTCTGTGTGTGGCAGGCAAGTCCAAAGTTCCGCCCTCGTGCCGATTTCGGCCCGTGTGCAAATTTATCTGGCCCGCACTCAGCCTTGTCGCATGTAATCAGTATAGACATGCATTTTTCAGTAAGACAGTTTCCTGCAGTCGAGATCTCAATGTCATTAGTGCAGACAAGTTATTCTTGGATTTCATTTGCATTATACAAAGTTAATAAATTGGTTAATTTTCATTGATTATGTCAGTATGTATGGTTTAAAGAGAAAATCAAGCCGAATGTTCGGCCCCTGCACGTTTTCACCTGACAAAATTTGGCCCTCTTCTAAAAATATTTTCGGCTTTGAGGGGGTGGGGGAGGGGGGCACAAAACCCCACTGACTTACTGTCTCGGCCAGCTGCGGGGCTGTGGCGGGGTCATAGGTCACGTCCTTCATGTGCTGCTCCAGGACCACCTCGATCTCATTCCTGGCCTTGCACGGCGGGAACTCGGTACCTTCCTCGGGCTCCATCTTGTAAGTGTTTTCATAGCGGACCACCGGCTTGGCCAAGGGTTCCTGGGGAGCACATGTAGCAAACACGTGCAGTGTGAGGGCTTCAGAGTTAATAATAATAGAGAGTATTTATATAGCGCTTATCCCCGTAATTACAAGCTCTAAGCCCTTTACAATCTATTATTAA
>JBCAUA010086797.1:0-10612 GCA_038406235.1 Peronia verruculata | reverse complement strand
TTCATACTTTTCTAGTTAGTTACAAATAGAACAGTAATTCTTTTTTATCATGAGTTTTTCAGTTTCACAAAATATATCATCTCAACTGGTCCCCGGAAAAAGTACCTTTAAAAAAAAAAACAAAAAAACATATACATGTACAACCAAACCCTTGAAAAAAAAAAAAAAAAAGAACCTTACACACAAAATTTGAAATACATGTACTTACAGTGATCTACGCAGCCAGTCAGAATGAGTCATAAACAAATAGTTTAGGTGGAGGGGGTTTAGCTTATTTAGGCTACATGTAGCCCACATAAGGTCACCCTTATTCAAATTCATTGCTAAAGCTAGAAAAAGCACTTGTTTGGCTAATACAGACATACATAGTGAACACTCTAAAAAACAATGAAGTCAGTCCAAAATGCAAGCCTCAAGAAAAGCATTTGTCAAATCTCATTTTTATGTAAAATTTCATTGCTTGTGTCTTTCCCAGTTGTCAGTCCGTGCTTTTGACACCCTCTTGCCCAGCAATTTGGGCGCATCCACTGTCACCATCAATGTGATTCACAACCCAAATGCACCAGCCTTCAGTCAGGCAGTGTACCAAGAAACGGTAGTCAAATATCTGGCTGCTGAAGGTATTATCTTGCAAGTGGTTGCCAATAATGCTGATGGGGTAAGCCTCTCATTGTGAACTCCTACTGTAGCATGCATGTTATATCTCATTATTTCTTTCACCCATGAGATTTTACATCTGTTTATTGATATCGATGGTTTGCTTCATATTTAGTGTTTTGCACATTTCTGCATCGTAAACTGGTTGCAATGCATTTCTTTACAGACAAGTAAACCATTCATCTCTCACTGTCAGTTACTGTGTTTGCTCTGTCTGATTGAAGAGATTACTAGACACTGGTTTTGAAAAGCAATGGTGAAAAATAAACATTTGTAGATCAGACAGAAAACTGAGAAAAAATCTGGACTTGAATGTGTCTCTCATCTCTTGTAACAAAATGTTGTGGCTGAAGGAAGAGCAGTAAGTGTTTCTTCCAACAAAGTAGTTCCTGAATAACATTAGAAAAAATTATTGTTAGCATTACTTTGATATGTTGCATTCTTTCATTGTGTAGAATGATATCTGAAATCATGTTACAGTAAGTACATTTACCAGACAGTGATAACACTTTACTCCTTCTAACTGAATTTGCCCAGGAGATATAAGCATAACAGATAAGATCTAAGTTTGTTAACGTTCACTTTAATCATCGAAAGAAAGAAAGTAAGAGAAAAATTTAACATTCATTATGTGCTTGTAGGTGAACAATTTCCTTCATTATGATTACGAAATCAAATGCTACCTCTCCCTATCATGCAGTATCAGTAACAGACAATGCTTACTCTGTGGCTCAGACTGACAGTGCCACTGTCTTAGTGTCAGCAAGCATACCACACTGCCAGTCTTCACCAGCAATGCTCACTGTGAGATCATCATCCCCAAAAACACTGAACCGGGAAGCAATCTGCTCAATGTTTGGGCTTCACAAGCCAGTATTATTGTAAGAAATAACTTGTGTTTAGCAGTAGCAATCTCTTACCAGCATATATTTATAAATTGTTCTAGTTTATCATACTAATATCACAATCAAATGGTTTAAAGAAAATGTTGGGTTATTTGATGCTCCACACTATTTGAAAATTGTGAGTCAATGCCTAATGTCACATTTTCTCTGCACTGATAGTTAACAAAGCTACTGCATAAACAAGCAGGCACACATATGGTCTTGAAATATTTGTGACACTAGATTATAAAACTAAGTCTGAAAGTGTGAGGGAAACAATATAAGAACATATATTTCTGTTATAGTAATTTGGTAGGGCATGAGAGGTGATTGTTTCAATTTCATGTGTTATCTTCTCTCCACAGGGACACATCTATTATGAAGTGGTTGGAGACTTTTCTGCTCCAAGTTTTTTCTCTGTCCAGAACTTGACAGGAGACATAGCTGTGTCTAATGATCTGCACACATACAACTTTGGCCTGGTCACCTATACTGTAAGCATCGGGAGGGTGGGTGGGTGGGTGGGATTTACTAGGGACTGGAATTGGGGGCTAGGGAAAGGCCATGTTGCCAGAGTTGAATTTTGACATTGTTTTCATCTCAGTGATCCACCCTCCTCAAATACCTACTTTATTATTTTACATCTCTCTCCACTTCTCATAGAGTGATGTGCTTTTAGGGAACAGTACAATGATACATGATTATTTTTATGAGTAGACTTGAATGCATAGTATTTGCCCTGTGTGTTGATTAAAGTAATGTATAATAATTTGATGTTGATGTCACTGATATTTTTAGAAATTCATGTCGGCTAAACTGCTTCAATTGCAAAAAGCATTGTAATAAATCCAGAAGTATGATATCATTTATACATGCACATTTATTTGTTATGTGGCATATTAAACATACATCACCTATTTGGTCTTGTCAATAAAACTGCAATGTCAGTGAATTGATAAATCTAACAATGGTCAGTAATCTCAGCCCATAGTCAAATTTTCAATCTCAGGCTGTTGCAAAAGTTGAATTGGCTTCTCCTCAAATAATGTTCTGAAACAAAAACAATGATTGTTTTGTCACTAATATTCCTGTAGTTCCAAGCCTTGGTCAGGTGGCCTTGGAATCTCACTGACATTCCTATTACATCAGGCAAAGGGGAGAACTGGCTTTGATTTTCATAAATGTTTTTCTCACTTACGAATCAAGTCTTATGAAACTGGTGCTGCCTGTTTGGCCTCCTCTGCTGAAGTCGTCATCACTGTGGTGAGAAACCTCAACAGAACAGTTTTCAACCCAGCCTGTTACTTTGTCATCATCTGAGAAGATGTGGCTGTGGACACTTTCATTAAGAAACTCACTGTGTCTAACCCAGATAGTGTTTAACTATGCAAGTGTGACATGATTTATGTTGTTACAATGTTCAACACAACCTGACCATACAAAGAGAAACTGTAATTTAAGGTATCTCAATAAAACTACCAAGATATTGCTGACACAATCATCCCTTTAATATGTCACAAGGTTTATCAATATCATCTTAGAGGTCTTCAGTAGATTGTATAAAAAATCAGTCCATTTTTTTCATGGGATGAGGTGCCCAAGTGTCTTTTATTATTAGAATGACTGCAAGTGAATTAATAGTGAACCCTGTGTGCCTGTGTTTGAATTAATCTTCAGATCAATATTGTTCCAACAACATAACAGTGCAGTGCAATTACTTTACTTGGCTTTGAAGATTGATAAATGACTTATTAAGAATAAAAGGTGATTATTATGTATTTGGAACCAAGAGGAAATTTCTTTATACAATGGGAGAATGAATTTGAGCAATATTTGTCAGTGAATTTGGGGCAATGGAAGTCTTATGTTAATTGGAGATTTTTATTTAATTTTGACATGACATGTGTCCACAAATAAAACTGCAGAAGTGACTATGTACTTTTGTTTATGCATATATAGATGTTTGTGTCTGACCAGTCAATACTGTTATGTATAAAGAAAAAAAACTTCAAGAGTCAGGCTGTCTGTCTTAATCATCAAACATTATCATCTTTTTATCTGATGTTTGTGTCTTAGAACATTGTGTGTAATATGCTGTCATAATGATGCTGTAGATCAGTACAAAGACTAATGACAGCCAATTTGTGTTCAGAACCAAGTGACCTTTACTATCAGTGGCACTACTTGGGCCCGGAACTACCTTGCATTGAAATGGATACCAGAGTGGCTTGCATTTCTACTCCCTTGACTGGTGAAGTTAGCAGGAATACAAAATATACAGTAAGTATTCCCATCAGTAGTCTAGTTTTGAATTTGCAGTTCATTCATGAAATGTTCTATTTTGAAGAAAGAATCATGTCAGGAAAAGATTTTGAATATTTTTCGCAAGAAAGATAGTAAATATGTGTCTATGTAAAACATCAAGACTGAAAGTCTTTAAAGTACATTGAGAGGAGAACAAGTTTCAGCCCTTGGAGTGGAAGACCTCACTTTGTGAGCCCAAACTGTGTGTAAGTCATTATGATTCGTAATGCCAACCCACCAAGATTCCTGCACGGATATCTGAAGTCCACCATCTCAGAAGATCAGCCTCTTGGTATTTTCTTTGGCCAGGTCAATGCCTCGGATGTTGACACTGTAAGTACAAAAATAGAACTATGGTTTCTCCTCAAGTAACAAATGTGTTAGATTTTTTCCACATACAGTGAACCCCTGGGGAACCTAGAAAAAATGTTAACTTTAATGAAGACTCATCCATATTGTGTATAATTGTAACTCTTGTATCTCAGGATTTCCAGAACACTCTAGTGAAAAGCATAATTGGGGTTATCGCATCCCTCACTTGGAAGAACTTAGCCCTGTTGAAATTGAATTAAGGAGCCAGAAACTGGATCTGAAGAAAGATACAAGTTTCCTATAGAGTAAGTTGAAAAAGATGAAACCATACAACTCTTAATTTTACCCCATGTTTTGAGAGAGGGGCACGCAATATGTCCTTCACTAAGCACAAACTTAGAGAGGGATATAAGCTCTCTGTCTCCATCTAAGCACAGATATACAGAAGGACATATATCCCTAAGCACAGATATTCAGAGGGACATATATCCATGTCTAAGCACAGATATACAAGAGGTATGTGCTTGTGTAGTTGTACAGATAAATTGATGTAGGCATGTGGTGGCCTAAAGCCATTCTTCTAAACACAGAGGGGCAAATGTTCTTGAAGTGAGCTTGATGTCAAAATTGTGGCATGTGCTGGGAATGTAAGCTCTGTGTGTGAGTGCTGCCAGATGTACATGTGTGAAGACCCAACAATTTAGCTAGGTGACAGAATATCAACCTTTGACAAAAGAGACAAAACTTGCAATGATAAAGTGTGATTCTATCATTATCACCAACACTTTCATCTCTTGCTCTATCATTTTCACCATTATTTGTATCAATACTGTCATCACCATAGTTTATCTTTTTCATCACCACCTCCTGTCATCATCGTAATATTGTCATCATCGCAATATTGTTTGTTCACATGTTACACCATCATGTTATCACCATCATCATCATCTTCTTCTTCACTTTATAAAATTACAATAGAACTGTCAGACCAGCAACTAGCAAAAAAATTCAAGAAAAACAAATAACATAGAAATCTATAAAGAACTTGATTGTGATGGTCAAATCTCTGCCAAATTTTCAAGCCCGCTTGGCGCTTATCATTTTCTTCTTCACAATCACCTCCTTTATCATAATCATCATTTAGTATAACGAATATGCATACTCTAAACCTACAATAAAATCCATAAACTAAAAAACTGCTGAATGCATCCATATGAAATTTGGTGCACAAATTTGTTGCATAAAGATCTGTGTTTCTACCTACATAAAACAAACAAAAGCTTTTTATGCTTGGCGTTATTTGCAAAGGCGATAACACTTGATGAATATTACACTCATGGGGACATTTGAACGTAATTGTATGCTTGATAGATTGGTGTTTTTTGTTAGCTTTGTTCTGTTTCCATCCACAGAGCCTTTAAAACAACAAACACATTTTCTTTGAGTAACACTCAGTTTAATCATTGAAAATACCAACATCAAGGTGCACATGCTTGCCATACACTTTGAGTCGCTGTGAACCATTGAGTTGTTCTATTTTTTATTGAAGTCTCCAACCAAGGCCATGGGTTCTCCACTAGTTTATCCAAATTTTGCAGATATAATATTGTTGGCCGAATGATGAAATCAGCCATATGCAAGACACTGAATTTTATAGGAGATCAATAAAATCAGGTTACCAAATTATGTTATAGATTTTGACCTAAACCCAGACTGATATAGTCAATATTATTTCTCTCTCCACACTGGCCTGAAGAGGGGCTTCTAACATGTTGAGTTTAATTTGCTTTTGAAATAACTTGGCCAAGTTCATCATACCTCCAACAATATCCATGAGGTACTTTCTAACCTCTCAAAACCATCTGTCATGTAGTAATTTGGATAACAGCATACCTTTACTCAGAGTTGCATTTTTTATCAAACCAATGGTAATTTTATTGTATTGACAGCATTTTCTTAGATTGCTTTAACATTTCTACAGATCCTTCCTGACATTTCTGAAGGACATCAAACCACATTCGTACACATCATTATCAAATGCTGAAGCTGCTCAGCTGGAACTGCTGGATAGGGATTTTCAAAAAGAAGTCGTGGAATTAGAGGAAAAGTTGACACATTGAGACACAACACAGACTAAGAAGAAAGTCGGCTTTTTGCATTTTGTAGGATTATTCAGCACTTTAAATTTCAAATGGTCAGTAATTGATTGTTGTGATTTGGTCTTTTAGAACATAAGGAATTAGTGGGGAGATGGGAAGGGTGTGACATTGAAGACAGATGTTTGCTTTATTAGGACGTGAAAGTAGCAATGGTTATTTTGACAGTTTCTTAATGTAATGAACATGGAAATAAATCATATTGTTGTTAACCTCAAGAAACTTGTTCAGTTGTTACAAATCATTGGATATTTTTTAGTTTTTGTTAAGATTTGACCAAATTATTAAAAAATTTGGAAAAACATTTGTCTTGCAGGGTCTCCCTTTGTTTCTGTAAATTGCAATATCTCTGGCTAGAATAAAGCTAGCTCAGAGCTTTTTTCTCATGTGAAAATAAGCTATCACATGATACCAAAACCCCCATATGGTGAATAACAGTTGACATATGTCTCATTTTGACTGGCTGCAAGACATTTAAAGATAGGAAATGATTGGAGAAAAATTGTGTTCTGTTGTGACAGACTTATTACAATTGACTCCTTCACTTCCATGCCAATATTTGCAGTTCAGTGTTAAGTTTCAGTGAGACAGTCAATGTCCCTCACTTTGTCCATTGCTAACCCTCATTCCTGCATGCTATCCCACACACAGTTTGCAGGCAAACCAGCACACAGGCTCTACTTTCTTACGACAATCCAAAGCTTTGACTGTTATCGAGGGTTATTAATTGTTACAAGAACAGACAGATTATTCGCCTGACTTGGGTTCTAGTCACCAAGTCATCTGTCAATCATCAGTTTATGGTACCTTATCAAATGGTTCTGCATAGGAGGCGCTATTTCGCACCCCATGGCAGTTCCAAACCTGTATAAACCAGAGCACTTAGTTACTGATGCAGCCCACAGGTGACCGGGCCCTTGGGGCATCGGGAATCCCCGTTGCATGCACAACTTGGAATTACTTTTATATGGATGTGTTTTGATGTCCTGTTAAAAGCCACTCTCTCACAGGAACAAGTGCAATTTTGCTATCAAATATAACTCAACATTCCGCCTCTAATACTTCATTCTTTGTTTCCCACTGTTTTTGCGTGCTTTTTCTTAAAGGCTTATTGAAATGTGTTTGTATTTCTAACTTTTTGGGGGTAAAGGAAACACATCATTTAAAATTCATAAACACTTAATTTACCCATAAAAAGTTTCTTTCACATCTAATATTGTTCATGATTCAGGTAAGTCTGAGTCTGTGGAAGTTTTTTTTCTCATTACATCACACTTGTGTCAATTCAAGGCCGATATCCCGAGGGCGTGTGCAATTGTTGTGCATTTTTTTTTCAGGTTGCAAATCTGGTTTCCATGTTTTATCTTCTAATGTTATGAAGATAATTTCTATTTCCTGATTAAGAACAGTGTAACAAATCATGATTGTGCAGTAGACTAGCGGTTGTGGTCTGGTAAGGTCGTCTGTACTCTAGGCCCACGTGTTGTGACTGATGCTCAGTAACTGTAACTGTGTGTTCACGAAAGGTTGAGGCAACTCTGGTCTGACCTTGTGTGTGTCTTTATTATGTCATGTGCATGCACTGATCACTTTGAGAGACTTTGGGAAGATAGTGTTCTAGATAGGCTGGTGTCTGTTTATAAAGGGGCCTAGCCAGAGTGTAAAAGGAGAGGTGGGGTAAGCAAGAAGTGTGTAGAGCAAGAAGTGTAGTGTAGTGTGGTGTGGTGTGGTGTAGTGAAGTGTAATGTAGTGTAGTGTAGTGTAGTGTAGTGTAGTGTAGTGTAGTGTAGACAGCTGCCCTGAAGTGTATATTGTTTCAAACACCTGCAATAAACTCTGCATCATTTTGACATTGAGAATTCCTGTTCTTATTTCACTGTTCCTGTGTGCCTGATTACCCCTTACAACATCACAACTATATCTATTCAACATCCAGGGTCTGTGACAAACAGATCAGTTAAGATAGTACATGATGCTCAGATATGGAGCATTCCATCAGAAAGCCTCTGTTAGACATGGAAGTTGCTTGTGGTACTAACCTGCTTATACACTCTTCTTGACATCGCTGTCAGACATCTCAGTCTTCTAGAGGAAACCACACATCAGTTAGACACAGATTTAGCACATGCTTGAGCAAAAACAAATCATCTTTCAAACATCAGTGAGTTTGACAAATTTGTTAACTGCTGGAAACACAACAATAAATTGGAAGACATTAGAAGACAGTTATTTTTTGTCAGAGTCAGAGATTTTTTTTAGTTTTTCACAAGATGAAGTCAATAAAGGTAGATTTGAGTGACAGACAGAGAAAATTGAAAATGAAATAGTTAATAGTAACATCACTCCACTGACACTGAGAGAAGATTGGATCACTTCTGATTTGGAAACCATTTTAGGAATGTGTTGTTGTGTGATCCACACATATCACAGTCTCTCAATCGGCAATTTCTAACACAAATACATTCAAGCAAACATTTATACGAGCCTCGCAAAATACATTATTCAACACCCAGTTGAGTTCACACAGGACGAGACAAAGGTGGACCAGGCACAAGAGATCAGGCAAAAGTTTGACACACTCAATAAAAGTTATCGTAACGTTAATTCATACATTAATCTCACACCTTTGCAGAACAGATCTTACAGAATACAAAACAGTTAATTTGGCATTAAAAACCTGCATGACACTATACAGAAAAATATTTCCACTTATAATATCACCCAAAATCCATATGATTAAGTGCCATTGCCACCCATTCATCAGAAACTGACGTTTTTGACCTGGTTTCCTAGGGAAACAAAATGGGAAACAGTTCCATGCCTCCACTGCCAAAATTGAAAGGATGGAACAATAGGCAGTGGTAATAAGGCTATTCTAGAAACACATTGATTTGAAGCTTCAGTTATTTTCAGTGTTATTATTACAACTATTATTATTAATATGCATGTGTATTTAAAGGTTGTTATATTGTCATAGTGAGAATAAATTATGTAAATATTAGTATTGTTTGTTTTTGTTGAGCTTTAACAACACATCAGCATGATTTTGGCTATACCGTGTCAAACACTGTAAGATACGTTTACATATCAAGAAGAGAGGAAAGAAAGCAGGACAGAAGACAGGAACAAGGAAAGAGAGAAGATATGTCTCCCCTGGAGTGTCGAGGATGGCATTTCATGGGAGACACCACGCCAATGGCGGGCTTATATCATCTGCCGGTGGGAGCAGAGAACCTACTTATAAACCCTGGGCCCCTGCAGGGGGAAATATTGGTATACAGATACAAAGTCAATGTGTCAAATATGATTAAAGCTCTGTAAGCTGAATTCTTTACAGAAAGTGAGTGGCATCATAAATCAGTGAAACCATAACTCTGGCAAATCTGGTGAAATATTCATAAATCTCAGTGAGTTAATAATTCAATACATAAGGGTGTCCGTTCTTTAAAAAAAAAATTTTACAGATACATATTTTGTATACATGTGTTTATAAACTCATTATCATTTCATGATTTACTCATTATCATTTCATGATTTTACTTCACAATTATGAACTTATGTATGCTAACTTCCCTCTTAAATCAATATGAACTTAATCTCCATGATGTCAGGTTTCCAAATCCTTTAAAATACATGTATTATGATTATGTTTTGATTGTTAGAAGAAATGACCACATTTCTAAGATGTATGTAATTTGACTGAACACAATTAAAAGTGCCCAGCTCATAGCCTGAGAGCTAACCTCTCGACCTGGGTCAACCTGGCCATTAAACTAAGTGCTCCACCTGGAACTGCCGTGACCTGAAACTCGGGTGCTAGTTGACTGAACAGAATTCCACATCCAAAATCCAGGTGCATAGAAAATTCTGCTACCTGTTTTGGGATTGGATCTGGCTGATTGTAGAGAATAATTTATGCAAGACTCAGATGTTTGGTAATTGACCGACTGCAGAGAATGATCCATTCAGTTAATTCTAATGTCAATAAATTAAGTTTCCAAAAGAGAACTGCCTATCAAAAAGTTGAGTACTGATAATAATCAGTAGAAATGTATATTGCACTTTCTAAGCAAAGCCGAAAGGTAGGGATGAGAGATTTATAGAAAGGTGCTGGTCTTCGATGACTGATTTTACCTTGAAGACTTCAATTATATGTGGTGCGATCAGGGCAAATGAGTTGGATTTTTTTTTTTTTTTTTTTCACGAAACAACAGTTTAACCTGTTTTTATTTGAAAAAAGAAACATTTTGGTATCAAAGTTGGAAAATAGTAAAAGAAGATAAAAAACTGCTGTGACTT
>JBCAUA010086786.1:0-10612 GCA_038406235.1 Peronia verruculata | reverse complement strand
TCTGAAGAGCACAGAGCATGTCTGCTGTACCTCTACCTGCTCTATAGCCAGCTTGCTCATCTGCAAGTTCTGTCTCACATTTCCTCTTAAGTCTGCTTAAGATTATGTAGAGCAGAATTTTGCTTGTGTGACTGATTAGGGCTATAGTACTGTAGTTTGAGCAGTCTAGTGTATCTCCAGCTTTTTGGATCATGACAAACTCTTGTTTTTTCCATTTTGTGAAAACAAAAACAAAAAATTTACTATCTTTGTCGGGAAGTAGTTAAAAACAACCAAAAACAGCCCTATATCTTCATTGCCCGGGGCGACTTCGGGCTCATTTGCCCTGGTCGCAAGATAAATGTTAGAACATAATATGACAAAACCATCAGACCACCAAGCAAACATACAAACTCCATCATAACTTTCCCTCTTGCTACAGCAATTACAGAACCTCCAGAAAATTCCTCACTGTGGCAAAGAAACGAGTACTGAATTGTGAGGTCAAGTGTCTCATTTGTTTTGTCAGGCCTCCTAAAGTTTATTTTTTCTTTCAACATTTTGCAAAATTATTTTGCAAGGCAGTCTAAGGTAGATGTAAATGAGAAAAAGAATGGAAGAGATGAGAGGACAACATCCAAGAGTGGACAATGTTGGCTGAATCCCGTTACGTTCTTTATAAGTCTTTCAAACTCCTGATGGAGGTTATCTCAGCGGTTCTTTGTTTAAAAAAAAAAGAAAAAAAAAAAATCCTGTTTAAAATAATAATACAAATCCTGTCTTAAAAACTCATATCTTTACTTTTGATAAGAGAAAAAAAAAAAGGGGGGGGGGGGGGGGAAAAAAAAAAAAAAAGAAAAAAGAACCTATAATAATAATAAATTCTGTCTTAAAAAATCACAAAGGTGTTAAAGGTCTTCCAACATGAGGGTCTGAACGTATGCCTATTTCACGACATTAGGGTTGTTGAAGATTGATGGTTTAAACTTGACAAGAGTCCATACAACATTTGTAGAAATCAAAGGATAGATGTAAATGAAGAGGTTCTTCTTTCTAATGCTCTCTGAAATACTGTGGAACACCTTCTCACATTTCATGTCATTGACGTAACAAGCAACCCACTCAAGCCAGTCGGAGTACTTTTTTCACCAGAGAGTAAAACTGGCATCAAATTATTATAAACAAGTGGTTTTTCATGGAATCTTTGCAGATTTTTTCTGAATTTCTACTGGTCAGTTTCAGTCCTGATAGTTTCACAGTACGTATTTCTAGGTTACCTTGAAGGAGCACCAATGGTATCTTCTTATACACTGCATGTCCATGTATGACAAAGTAACATAAAAAATTGGTCAAGGTGTTCAGACAAGACTTACCCCTGGATCTTTTGTATAGTTGAGATTCTTGACCACCCGTCTGGCTAAGTGTAGGGCATGGACTTCATCTTGAGCATAGTAATCTGTCACCCCAGATTCACTGTTGAATGAGAAATACCAATATAGTTGTCTACACATGTATCAGTTTTTCCTACACCGCAGTAAATTTACACTTCTGATATAAACTAAATTTCTATTTCATGTTTCCACATAAAAGAAAACTTCCTGAACATGTATATTGTACTAAATAATTTTTACTGCACTGAACAATGGCTGGGAAGTGTTGAAAGTATCAGTCAATGAAGGATAATCCTCTAACAGAAATGACATAATTTGATAAAAGTTATAAATTTGACAAATCTAAAAATGGAGTAAAGTCTATAAAAAGGTTTATGAGACATGTCCAAATGTACAGATACTAATAGCCTGGTCACTGAACAGAAAAAGGAAAACCACTCACAAAAAAAAAGGTAGGCCTCTTAGGAGCAGGTTCTTAGCTAGAGATCAGTGATTGTACATTATATTCATGCGAAAAGCCTATGCAATATAACTCTCATATAAACAAATCTGATATATAGATCAAAGCAAGTCTGAGAAGATTAGAAAGATCTATAACATTGACAATAACATGTACTGAAATAGTTCATATTCATACAACACAGACCTGAAAATTCCCAGTGGAGCATTTGTACCTCCTGATAAAACTAGCTCATTCACATATGTGAGTTATCACCCCACAATGAGATCCGGCAACAGTTGCCACTGGTCCTGTACCTTGTTTTTCCCCATGTCAATGGCAGTGAACAGTTTGGAGTGTTTGTACCTCCTGCTAAAAATTTTGTACCCCCTGCTAAAAATAGATGGGGATTTCCTGCCATTTGCTTGGTACAAAAAAAATCTATCTGAACATGGTTCAGCCCTCATAATAAGTAAAATTTCTTATGATCTTTTCTGACCTTCTTCCACCAGATTCCAAGCTGGGCTTGGCCATTAAATGCCAATGTTTTGCGATTTCATCATCCATTTAGCATTTCTTCTACTACTATTTAATTATATCTGTCCTGCGCCCAGCGCAAATGAGTCAGAAGTTATGGCTGTTTTTTAAGTGATTTCTGCCTCAGATACCAATTTTATTATTATTTTTCTTTTTTTCAGGTTAGAAAATTTTGAATTTTCATTCTTCTACAGGGAGCATCGTTTGAATCTGGCAGAAAGCCCAAAACAAAACAGGCCATTGCCTTTTTTGAAGTTACATTGCCTGTCTTTCTAGTGCCACATTTCTTTTTTTCCTAAGTCTCTTTCTAGTGCTAGTTCTACAAGTATATTTTTGTCTTTCTAGTGAAATTTATTCTAACATGTCTGACTTTCTAGTACTCGTTCTTCAAAGATGTTGTTGTATGTCTGACTTTTTAGTGCTAGTTCCGCAAAGACATCGCAGTATGAAAATTAAAACCTGACTTTCTAGTACTAACTCTTCAAAGATGCTTTATGTCCTTCTTCCTGCTTCTTGTTCTTTGGAGACATTTCTGTATGTCAGACTTTCTAGTGCCAGTTCTTCAAAGATGTAGCACTCAGACCTGCCACTTTGCCAATCCAAAAAATCAGTATCGTAATTCTCAAAAATCTGAATTTGGCACAAAAAAAAAAAAAAATCGGAATCATACAAAACAATGTGTTAACATTACAGTTAATCGTGTTTAAGTTTAAAATCTAGATCTGTAGATCTAGAGATTTATATCCCATTAATTCTTAGATCTAAAAAAAATATTAACAACCCACTATTTCTAAATAATAATAATACAAAAAGTAATAAAATTGGAATATTCTAATCAATTCGGAATAAGTGGCGGGTCTGAGTACTATGCCTGACTTTCTAGTTCCAGCTCTACAAAAATGTTACAGCATATATGTGACTTACTACATTTTCAGTCGTTGTAGTATGTCCCATATCCTTCTTGTTGGAAATGGTGTGAACCAAGGTTACTCACCCGCAGTGCAAGTCTGCTCCCCCGAGATCTTCGGCTGTTATCTCTTCCCCAGTGGCTGCCTTCACCTTGAGTTTAAAGAAATTACATAAAATAACATAGGACAACACAATGCTACTATTGTGACAAAACCTAATAACTTCAAAATTTTACCTTTTTCATTTTACTGGTCCAATTTATGATACGTATTGACATCCAAATCATCTGACTTGAGTTTGTGACACAAGATAAGATAAAGTAAGACAAGATAACATAGTAAGGTTGGACAAGATAGATTTGGGCACAGTAAGTTACAGTAAAGTAGTACAGGATGGCAAAAGATAGGATAGAAAAGGACAGGATAGGACCAGACTGAGACTGATGCAATAGACAGGATAGGATAAGATAAGATGGGATAGGACAGGATTGGAGAAAATAAGATAAGATAGTAAGACTTTACTGTTCACATATATCCCCAATGCTCCAGTTCAAGCATACACACATTTGTCATGCTCTACGCCAATGGCCTAAGTCAGATTTTTACCAGGATATCACTGGTGTCTCACTGCATTTCTGAACATGTCAGTCATCAGATAAGATCATTAAAACAAAAACTTCACCACTGCAGTCATTCAGACAGAATCTTAGTGGTATAATTCATCAAATGACATGCTATAAACACTTTTCAGCTCAATGCATGTGTATTCCAAAATGGCTTATGCCATTATCCAGTGGTGATGATACAGTGGAAATCTGATGAAATAGGTGATGAAAAGTCCTGTTATAAACGATTCCTGTTATAACCAACATACAATGAATTTGAGGGGAAAAACTGCAGTCTAGCATATTGGTCAACTGACTTGCTATAACAACAATACAATTTCTGGCACTATTCCAACTCTACAACTGATGTAGAGAGTATCTGTCTGTGCAGCAAAACAATAATTTGAACAAAAAAAATTTAAAGAAAGATCTTTCTGTATTTAACATTTTCAAAGTCAAGTCTCCTGAAAGTTCATTCCGCAATGTTTTCTATGTTCAAAGCAAATGATATATATCAGTTGTGAAAGAATAAAAAAAAATCCACCATTATTCTCACCAAAACGAACACAATATTTGTCTTGTGACCAGGTCAAATGAGTCACAAGTAGTGCCTTGCAATAAAGATTTGCGCATGTCTCTAATCGTTTAAAACTACTTTCTGACTAATACACTAAAATTATATTTGTTTTCACAAAATGACAATTTAAAACATTTTTTCACCTGAAAAAAGAAAAATTTTGGTATCATAGTTGGAAAAAAAAAACAACCCAGTATAAAACAGCTGTAGCTCGAAATCACCGGGTGTGACTTCCGACTCATTTGCCCTGGGCAAGACATTTATATATAAGTTATTTCATTATTTGTTCTTTATGCTCAAGAGAAAAAAAATCTCATTTTTCTGAGAAAATATAAGCTATCTTTTCTCAGTTACTATCCCTATCACAAATTGCTTTCATAATCTGGCCAAAAGTTTATCTTCTCAAGAGAAAAAAAAAAACCCTGTTACATATGACATATGTATTTTTTTTTTTTTTATTCCTTCACCAGCTTACCAGTGGAGGTCCAGCCAAGAAAATAGTGCCCTGTTTGCGGACTATAATACTTTCATCTGCCATGGCCGGGACATAGGCTCCTCCCGCTGTACAGCTGCCCAATACCACTGCTATCTGCAGGAGAGATGTGTGAACAGCAAACTCTAGGTATCATTGGCATCCAGTAATACAGCATTTTTAAAGTCAGACACAAGATCTTAAATCCATTATATTCCTCTATTTCCATAAAAGTGCCCATTCAATCTTCCGAGACTATATGAGCGGTGGGATGTATGTTTAAAAAAAAAAAAAGACTTTAAACAGTTTTAAAAGTGACACATTTTGTAAAATGTAGATATCAGTGTTGTATAGAACTTTGAATTTTGCCAGCATCATACATATATATTTCAGATGTGTTCAGCATCTCATACTATCTTGTATAACTGATTTTTCTATCACCTAAATTCACTATTCTTTTTACATTTATTATCATTGCTATGTAGAACCCTGATAAAAATCAAACTCCAATATCAAAATCTGATGTTCAAACCATATAACCATTGAAAAACACAGGCAATACCCAAGAACCAAAAAACTCTAAGACAAATTCATGTTCAGCACTACGAAAGAAAATGAAGGAATATTGTTTAAAAAACAAAACAAACATTACAATGAAACTCACTTCCAATCTAGGTGCTCATTAGGAAGTTGTCAATGTTTTACCTGAGGTATATTTAAAGATGACATGTTGGCCTGGTTATAAAAGATGCGGCCAAAATGGTTTGCATCTGGGAAAATGCCATCTTGGCGGGGGAGGTTGGCACCACCTGAGTCGACTGAAGACAAAGAATAAATATGGAATGGCCCAAAGAGACAAAACTTATCCATTGTCAACCTGAATTCTAGTAAAGTTCTAAGCTTTAAAATAAATAATACATAACAAATAAATACCCACTCCATACACAGTGCATATTTGCAGGGCACATGACATGCAGCCCATATCTTTGAAAGCATTATACCTGCAATCTCAAGAAAATGCTGCTCTTCAGTTAAAAGGTGTATTGCTGATGGTAGAAGGGAATGGTAGAATTTCTATGGAAGGGATGATTACATATCTATCTCTTTCATATGTGTCTGCTTTGCTTCATGTCTCACAGTGAAACAACGGCTTGCGTATTTACTCTTTATATTCATCAATTCATACTGAATTTGTCTGAGATGTGACAAGCTGAAATGTGGCTCTTGTCAAACTGAAGCAAATGGTGAAGTCATGTGTTTTTCAATAGGGATGGAACTTTTAAAGCAATTTGTTTTTTTATTCAGAAAACCCTTCTAAATCAATCCAAAAATGCATTTCAAAGTTAAATTTGCTGAAACAGATTGAGCAAAATCTCACAAATTGCAGTTTAGTGGCATGGCCTAATAAAGATTCATAAGGATTAACAAAATAAACAGAGTTTTTTTTCTCACTAGATTCAGGTGCAGCCTTATGTACTTAAGTCAAGATATTGATTTCTACTTAAGGTAGAACAAAATATTTCTCACCAACAGAGAGGGAAATGAATAACCTTCACAGTGATACCAGTGACGCTAAATGCTCAAAATTGCATTGTATTACATCTCATATGTATTTCATGGTCACCACCATAAACATCTTCCTCACATTTTGTTACCAAAATTACAGATACAATAAGCAACACTTCACTTATCCCCACTGAGAAATTTGTTGGGAAAATGTCCATGCTAAACTCACCCTGTAAAATGTTTTGTAATAACCATGCAATGGTAATATAAAAAGCAATAATTGTAGCAACCATAGCAGGGAAATATTTATCACCGTTAAGGATATAGACTCTAACAATACATTTTTCAAATTAGAATGGGGCACTTAAAGGTTCAGCTTACCCAAATAAATGCAAGGGAGACGATTTTGTTGAGCAATCTCCTGAGCACGTAGATGTTTCTTGACTGTAACTGGGAAATAGGTTCCTCCTTTGACTGTGGGGTCGTTCACAGTGATGACACATTCAGTCCTGTGGAGTGGCACTCATATGTACTTCTAGGACACGTAATCAAAGACCAGGTTTCTTCAAACTATGTCTCTAAATTGTGGAATGATCTTAGTCATGTCAAACTGTCTTGTTAACCTTCTTTACTCTGGTTATGGCTGTTTATTTAACATAACTTGAAATCTCCCTGATCAACTTCCAACTCGGGTGCCTTGGAAGTAAGACATATATTACTTGCTGACTCACAACCTATGACAACTATCTGATCTAGAACTTGCATAACTATTCATTTTGGGGAGTTTAAAATTAAAGTACTATATCTATAATTCCCCTTTTGTTTAACAGTTGTTCCTCATTTATGGCTGCTAGGCTCTTCCCATTAGTGATGTATTATAGTCAACATGCTGTGTGATTTCCCAAATCTACATGAACATGATACTTGATAACTCCCTTGTACATATTAACTTTACCCTGAGACTCTTCCAATACCAGTGATGATTCCTCCTGCTGGAACATGATCTTCTCCATAGAGATCGTAGCCTGCCAGTTGACTCAACTCTAGAAACGGAGACCTAAACACAGCAAAAGTAAAAAAAAATAAAAAAATTTACCATCTCTTGATGAGTAATAGACTTTCATATCACAAAGATCCAAAAATTAACTGAGTAAGGAATTTAAACCTGACTTTATCAGGTAACTGCACAGGGGTTGTGGGCTTGAACAAGGTTTTACGTAGAGTTGATGTACATGCCAATCAATGAGGTAGACTTCCCTTGATAAATAAAGGAGACCTCACAAGGGTCTAGACATGAATGAACAAGTAAAGTACTGTTTACCATGCCGTCGTTGAATATGGAAATCTTTTGTTACAAAGATCTATTTAAAGACTAAGCAAGGAATTTGGCTTGGTTGGTTTGGTTTAGGTTTGATGGCCCTCCATTACAACCTTGAGAGCATATATATCTTGTCCAACATGGTTGAAGACATCTATGAGTCAGTAAGATGTATCAAGAAATGTATGGAAGGCAGGAAACCTAACAGTGTGCAAGGAATATTTGCAAAAATGCAGTTTGCTTCTGGCTTGCCTCATGTTTATTTGTTGGTCAACTAAATTTTCTAAGCAGACTTACTTTGCATAAGCAGTTCAGTACGATTTATGGCCTCCTTTCCTCAAAGAGTGTGAAGAGGTTCCTTACAGAATTACTTGGAAGTGAGTTTAGCCTCTCGAGAATGTCAAAAGTGGGCACAATTTACAAGTATGAGAGTAACTGTTTGTTGCTGAGGGAAAGGGGCGGGGTGGGGAGAGGGGGGGTCTGTCCTGAGCAAGAGGGAATGAGTGAAGTGAGAATGACCCAGTTGCACATATCTGGACAAGTAAAGGATTGTACTATCTCTAACTAATGAATGATAAAGACCAACTGCAAAGAGATAATTCTGGACAAGAAGGTAACCAAGATTGTCTAAAAATTTTCAATCTTATTCTTTCATAAAGTCAAATGCAAAAGGATGTGATACTGAACCATACTGACCGTCCCAAAGAAAGCCACAATTTGACTGATATTGTTTTAATAATATAATGTGAACTTCTCAACTCAAGAAGAGTGTACTGAAAGCTTACTGAGGGTCGAGGAGTGTGTTCAACCTATCTCTTGGCAGCATTCGTCCTCTAGAAGTGTGCCTCTCTCTGGCCTTTTCTCCTCCACCTAGAAAATTGAAAAGGGTGGAAAGAGTCAGAGATGTTTACTCCCTCCTCTTGAATATTTTTATTTTATTGAATGTTTTTATTCAGACAGTTTAAAATTAAAATACCTACGAGAACAAATAATATTAGTAAAGAGAGAAATATTTGACAGAACATAATCTATGGAATGATTATGATTTGATAAAATGCTCCAGAAACAATGATCATGATTTTTTTAGCTTTTCCTTTTTACAAGACACATTCTTTTTAGAGTAACAAAAAAGAAGAAATGATTTCCAAATGATTAAAAAAATATTGCCTACAAGACACTGAGGCAAAATTTAAGATTAATCCTAAAAATAGCTGAAAATGTCAAGTGAGAAGCTCACATACAGAAATGTACTTGTCAATGGTATGTATGTGTGGAGCTAATCTGGAGCCAGATGTTTCAGTATGAATTCTGTTTGGTTTGCTTACCTTGTGTTATAACAGCGATTCTGTCGCGCAACTCTTGCACAAGGCTTTTCATTCGTTCATATTTTTCCTTCAAAATAAAGAAAAATTACCAAAACATTGCAGCTGGTCGTGAAAATAAACTTCTAAGGAATTCTCAAGATTTACATCGAATTCTGCCTCATAGAGAAGTTATCTTCCATACATAATCTAGTGGCATTTCTTCCTGATCTTTTGCAATTAATTTTCTTGATGAATAATTAAGAACAAATTCAAATGCTAGAAAAAGTCTAAACAATAAAAAAAAATCATTGATGGAAGATGATCAATATTGACTTTTACTCTTTTTAGCCTGATTTTCTTTACCAGAAAGAATATTTCTCACAATAACACAAAAACCAGTGCTCATGTTCTATATCTAAAAATCAAATACAGAAGAATTTTTGCAGATCAGTTAATATTGACTATAATAACATCAAGAGTTTGCAACTGGTAGTGTGCAATGTTACTGTCATGGTTTTATTCAAGCAATGTTATCGTATTTCATTCATTCATAGAACAGTTTCACAGATCTCTAAATTGCAAAGTAACTATATATAATCTATGCAGTGAAATTTGAAAGATGGATCTAGATTTAGATCTAGATTCTACACCTATTGATCTATAGCCTGTAAAGCTGAGATAGAACAGGGCAATTCCACGAGTATCTGATGCAAAATTCAGAGGGGTTAGTTGTGTAGCTGTCTCAGAAGGAACAAGCTCAAAGTTTTGTGTCCTGACTTTGAACATCATTGCCGCACAATATTAAGACTTTCTTATCCACCAGTTAGTTACTTGGTAGCTGGCTGACAAGATTAGTAACTGACGAAGCATAGACAAAATGAAAAATCAGAACACACAAACTGCACATTTAAATCTCTGTCAGTTATGGCGGTTTGTCTTATTCTGATTTTTTTCCCACACTCTTTAAACATGTCATACAAAACAAATATATACATATGTATAAAATTTGAAATCTTTGTATTGAGTCATATTTTAAATCAAACAATTTAGAGGTAACTGATACAACACATGTAGGTAAAGTGATGCAACACTCTTCAAATCTGGTGATAATTTTGCAGAGAAAATTATGTTTTCATATTATTACATGTGTCCTAATATAATCAACTTAACATTTAGAGATTGAGATTAAAGCTATGCAATATGATTGCAGACCTGCCACTTTGAGAAATTCAAAAATCAGTATCTAACCCAAAAAAAATCAGAATCTGAGGAAAAAAATCAGGATCAGAGATGTAATAGTTAAAAATTATGCTCAACATACCGAAATTGGAGCGATGTAATGATGTATTCTGTTGATTCCCACAAACATGTGACATTGCTGTTGCCAATGGTAATCCACTGAAATATTTACACTATTTACACTAATATTTACAAATGGTTTTTGCACTGTTACAGAGTGTTCTGCTTCTTGGCTTTGGCCAAAGTAGCAGAGCTCAGACAGACTGAATGGCAGCACTCTCCTCTGCTCAGCATCCTCATCTTCTGCACCGTCAAGTCATGAATTAGTTCTCTGGAC
>JBCAUA010086775.1:303-10613 GCA_038406235.1 Peronia verruculata | reverse complement strand
TCAGCCTCTCTCATCACATTTCTCAGTGCAATGAACGTGCCTGTCCGACCAACGCCCGAACTGAAAAATGAGTGCTAAAAGTAATCATGTTGCATAAATCAAGTACGTCTTCTTTGTTATGAAAACAATACTCACGTTTGTTTTCCTGTAAGTGAATGAGAAAACCATTATGAGCAGGGAGGAAAGTTATGGCATTTATTTTGCTTTTGTTTATAGTAATGTATTTATTTATTCATGTGTTAATTTATTTGTTATCTATTTACAGCGGGGAGATTTCATAATCATTGTCTTCAGAGACGCTGATATAGGCATAACAACAGACACCGCACAGAAGGATCACTCCTCAACCCAAGGAGGTTTCAATCAAGAATCAAAGTGAAGACTTCTGTTAGCTGATGAGTGTGCTCTCAACGCTGCATCCGAAGCTGACATGTAATACATCGTGATAATTTCTCTTCTGCCAGTGACGACTTTGGCCTCACAGCCAACACAAAGAAGACTAAGATACTACACCAGCCAGCTCCAGGAAATCCGCACGCTGAACCAAATATCTCCATCAACTGGTAGCGACTGAATGCAGTGAACAAGTTCACTTACCTGGGCAGTGCACTCTGTCTCTTGGTTGTCATCCAGGACGATTTGAATGCCAGAGTCGTCGAAGCCAGTGCTGCCATTAGCAGACTTAACAAAAATGTTTTGAACAGGAGATGTATCACCATGGAGACGAAATTCAGGGTATACAAGGCAGTAGTTCTCACCACATTGCTTTACGGATGTAAATCATGGACGGTCAAGAAACACCATGCAAAAAATACATAAATAAATTATCACTTCCACACCACCAGCCTCACAAAACTTCTAGGCATAAAGTGAAAGAGAAGATCCCTGACACAGAGGTGCTCACTCGTGGAAACTTGCCGGGCATTTACACCATCTTGATGCAGACCCGCTTGTGCTGAGCAGACCATGAAATTCGCATGCCAGACCACGGGCTTCCCAAGAAATAGCTGTGCAGTGAAGTCTGACATGGAAAGCGCTCCCGTGGGGACCAAAAGCAGCACTTCAAAGACATCCTGAAAGCCTGTCCGAATGCCTTCAACGACCACGACACGCAGGAGCTGACTGTAATGGACAGACCAAAGAGCTGTCCGCAAAGGCTTCAAATTCTGTCTGGCCAACAAAATCGCTCCAGCAGAGGAAGGCAGGCCGGCCAGGAAAAGCAGTGCCAGAAAGTCTCAGACAGCTGCCATCATCACCTGTTCACACTGCATCATAACCTTCCGGACACTGACTGGCAGATCAGCCATCTGCACACTCACAGAGCCCTAACCATCGACCCTCAGGGTAAGTATATAGTTCTCGTCGATCCCGACGGACGAACTACCATCTGCATTTGTGTCTTCATATATGTTCATCTTTTAACATTCACTTTTTCAGCCTTCAACAGCATTTACACATTATGGTAATCGATTCCGTAGTCTCTATTTTATAGCCAATGCTATTATTACAAACATCGTAATTGCCTGGTGTAAATGTCTGGTGGCTGAAATGTAAACTCAACCACGATTGTTCCCACTTTTTTTTTTTTTTGGTTTCGATTCAGGCACAGCATGGCTGTGTTCTCAACTAAATCTCGGTGTCATTACAGTCAATGCCCTACTCTGACGCTGGAACAGGATTTGTCTAGCTAGTCAGGTGTGATAGTGACCTTCCGTTATTCGAGTCTCTGTTTCCTTTTTTCTAATCTGTACTTTCCACGCTGACTAAATGGTTTTGTCCAATTTGTAGCACTGTTGTTTACTTGCTTGTTCGTTAAGCCGTACTAAATACAATTACAATGACTTACAATTTTGTTTATTTTGTGGGATATTTCTGTTTCGTACCACCTTTAGTGGCTTACAAATAAGTACATTTTACCTGAAGTATTTTGTTTTGAATTATCATAATCCGCTGCTTACTCGAATGAGATGAAACATCTTCTGACTAGGCCGTCTCGGTTGAGTAAAGCATATTTTTTAAAACTTTTCTTTTATTTATATATTCATTTATTTTAGACTTGCCAAAAGATGAAGAAACATCGGAGCATTCTTCACTACCCCCCCCCCCCCTCAACCTTTTTCTGAATCATTATTTTTCTTACAACTTGAAATAAAGTCAGGCGGGTCTAGCTCGGGCCTTCTCAATCTCCGGACAATATAGGCGTCTGCTTTTCTGTCTCTTGGTTTGAGAGAGTGGGGAGCTGGGAACGGAGGTGTAAATAAATAAGATTTTCATCGCCAAGCTGAGCAGAGCTACATTACGATTATTTTTTTTTCTTTCAATGACATGAATCAACTTGAAGTACCTATACGTGTCATTTTGTCCTCCGACGTACCAATGTCAGTTGATCTGTAGTAAAGTACCAGCGACTTTAATCGAGCTGAAAGTTTTAAACTGATAAAGATCAATCAAATGAATGAATCTTTCAATTTTCAGAAAAAAAAAAAAAACCTGTTAAATCTGCCTCCTAAGAAGTGAAAAGTGTTCATAGGTTTGTATAACCTTATATCCCACATTTAGATTTAAATTCGAAACTTTCAGATGTCCTGTTGGTTGTCCTGCTGCTCATAGCCTACCAGTTTTTAAAACACGCTATTGTACATGTGTTGTGACGGTTAATTGTTTTATATTTAATAAGGGCAGACATTGGTTTATCGGTAGAGTGCCAAAACTTCTAAGGAATTGTTGTCTTAATATGCTGTCCATGTTATTTTTCTTTTCACTTGAAGTGTTAATACCCAGCATACACATGTATATACAAAGTTACATCAGAGCTTACAATTACGCAACTAGAGCTAGGCAAAAGGTATAAGCAGAGAACAGAACAGACATAAGACCTCCCATTATGTCCAATCTGTAAAGACGCTTTCAGTGACTATTACCTGCAATGGACCAAGATGGGTTTTGTGGTAGCATAGGACATCACACGGTGTTCAAAATCCATAAAACACCAAGGCATTGTAGGTAGATCATTGTGTGACCAGCTAGTGAAGTGAAACTGAGTCAGTACCTTCACTGGACTGCCAGCCTGTGGGACAGAAATAGCTGAGTCCATGGGCAGTACAGAATAATATTATGCTAATGCATTTGAACAACCCTTACTGAAATATTGGAATACTCTGGTGGCATAAGTAAGACCACCAAACATTAACCAACTCTCTCATATGGTGTAGTCCAACACCAACATAGATGAGACATAAGTACTATTACACTTATTCATAGTTTACTATTACGTTCACCCCCTTTGGCCACATTATTAAAGGGAAACAAGTCTGCATATATCACGTTACGGATGTCAATGTACTTGTCTCCCCTGTCATATAATTCTTATGAGCATCAAAGGAAAAAGGAGGGGCCAAAGGGAGCAGAAGGAGAAAGGGGAGAGGAGAGAGGGAGAAGGGAGTTGTATGGGGAAAATCAGTTATTCAGTCAATAACATTGGCGAACAGCAATGATATGTAGTAACCGTAGAATATACCTGTGGATTTTGAGAATTCATTGTAGTAATGAGTGCCTAATCATCTTCGGACATAATTATTTTGTCTCGAGGCCAGTTGAAATAAGACGTAAGTCGCTGGGCTAGAACCGAGTAGTGTAAGTGATCACATTGTGTTATCTTATTTTTTGACCACGGTTGTAGACAGCTGAGATAACCACCACTACAAGAGGTTGAAAATCTTAAACAAACCATAGAACAGAGAAATCGGGCTTTGAAAGTGATAATGTGATGATGGGAAGGAGGGGGGTTGTGATGTCAATAAAGAGTCTGAGATGGTAATAGAATTACTGATTTTAACAATGTGGCGATCACATGAAGACAATAGAATCGTATTTTACTTTGCAGAGCAGCAGCCTGCGGATGGTGTAATCGGCTAAAACTTGGGTGGTTCCCAGTCTGACTTTGATCTCTCCCACATCCATCTCACCCTCCTCCGGCCAGTAAGGTTCACAGCCTACGATATTCTGCATCATAAAAGACAAAAAAAAGTTGCCAGTAAAGATTACATTTTATGATTCTAAAATTGTTTTCTTGTCAGGCTTTGACTTCCACACAATCAACTATTTTACCTCCTAATAAAACTGATAACATGACATCTGTACTTTTAATGGCAGAAATATTACCTTCTCAGTATTAACATTTTTAGCTGTTAAAAAGAACATGTTAATGACTATTTACCAATGAGAACTTCATCTACTCCATTCTCCAGATTTTATTTACGACTTATTTGCATTGGATGTGTGTTGTTTACCAATCATTGTTTTATTTGCTATAGCTTGGAGTAATTTGTCAAAACAACATGATCTTTGGCACTTCACCATTTTCTCCTCTTGCACAGTTGACAACATAACCACTTGTTCCACGCTTTGTTCCCACAACATCCGTACAAAATCCTGTAGGTTTGTCGTTTGCGGATCTGTCAATGTACATCACGAAAGAAAAGTACACAAAATGTCTAAATAAGATTCCACGAAGTTTATTTCAAATGCACTTATTTTGTAAGTGCAACATTATATGGTTCGTTTTAAGCAGTTCTATACATAAATAGAAGGAACATCCGATCAGATCTAAGGAATTCAGAAATTCACCTTGTTCTGGTTAACGGATTAGTTGACTTCTCTTTCGGTTTTCAGTGGCCAACTACCATCAATTTTTGTTTAAATTAAAAAAGAAAAATGTAAATCCAATGTGTAATATATGAAATAAAAATGGCATCACCTGGAGAGGCTATAAATGTCTCGTCTTTCTTGTAACCCTGGGGAGTAAAGGGAAAATTTATGAGCAGTGGAAATAGGCATTCGAAATCTTTTATTGCATGTTTTTATCGTTCTTAGCAAGAAAGAGAGATGTATGGTAACTAGCAGCACACATATATGACTATATTACAGCTTAAGATTCATTTTTTTTTTAACATTCTAGATTGTCCAATAATCTAATAAATTGTGAAATACTAACAGATATAAGTAACGTATCTGGATCAACCATGTCTTTCAAATCATCTTTTTTTTTTTTTGTTTCTCCAGTTGTTGTTAATTCAGTAATAACACTAACACTCACGGCGACAAGAACAGGCATATCAGAACCAAAGAAGAGCAAGGTCAAACATCTACTAAATTTTAAAAAAAAATCTTTTGACATTTAAGCTTTGTCATCGTCCATGAAACCAGTACATTATACTTCCCTTGTGTTTGACCTCGTACAAAGTAATTATACACAGAGGTTACAATGACATTAACATTAGTTTACCTGAACATATGAGGCGTTAATGTAATCTCCTTCTTTCTGTCCTTGGTTGACCAAAAGATGAACTCGTGCATGGTCATCTGTTGTAGGTTTGATAAATTACACTGTTATTGTACTAATGTTCTGATTACACAATGGGAGAACTCCCTTATAATTATTTTTGTAAACTGTACTATATTTATAATCTGTTATTTAAACATTTTCTAAATAGAAACTGATGGCATAAATAAGTAATGTAAAACAGAAAGTCCTGCGGTAGAGGAACAAAAGATTGTTAGTGCCCTATTATTTTGTTTTCCGAAGGCCTTCCTTGTGTTGGCACAAAAACAGCCGACAAACCTCACTGGAAGGCGTAAGCTGCACAACGATAACGCAAGTGCTAACAAAGCACATTTGATTTGAAGTATTTGGAATTAGAAAAAAAAAAAAAAACTCTTTCCCCGCACTCGCGCCTTACTCACCGTATCTGGCTTCTTGTGACTTTTTTCTTATTCTGTCAGTCAAAGATCAAATAGGGGGGGGGGGGCGCGAAACAAAACTGGAGTTTACGTTCAACAACAAGAGAAGTAGAGCAATTTTTGTTTTCTCTTCTGGTCTCGGGGAAGGCAATCATGCATCAGTCCTAATACAGAGTAGTCTTCATGACGTTGTAAGAGTTCTATCTCTCTATGACTGGTATGTCCGAGCATATAAAACGCCTATCTCATAATACTTTTACATTAATCAGCCGATCTGAGGATACTCAAAAATGTTTTACTATTAAAATTTATCAACTGTGTTGTATCAAGCTGAATAATGGAAGGAAGTCCACTGGTAACTTAATGGTCAAAACATCTATCTGAAATGGTACATACGTTATATAAACAAAGTTTACCTAGTGAATTGATTATTGTTATGAAAAAATTATGAAGTACACAAAACTCAAGACAGTCACTCACATGGGCAGATTTCTCCAAACTTCTGTTTCCTTGTATGCTCCTCATTCTTGGCCACTTCTGTGGTGGCGTCTTCGTTTTCAGGGATGGACTGTTAGTGACCATAATATTGGGGCCATTATAATATTGCATTTTATTGATTTGATACATGGTTTATCTCAGATAATTACACTTTTTCTGACTCTTTTGATATATAATTACTTTGAATACGCTCTTTATTGGTATGTTTCCCTTTCTCCCTATAGGTGTTTATCAAATCTTTTTCATTTGTATCTTATGTCATGTACAAAGTCATACTTCGACATTCTCATTGGAGGAAAAAAAAATAGCATTGTCAAAGTTAACGAGGTCACGAACTTCTGTCACATTGCCAGGTATCAGATGAGAGTATTAAATACTCAGTAAATAACATGTACAATCCTGAAATTCAGTTCCTGCTGTAACAAAATTCGATTTAGGGTTTTTCTCTGTTCTTACAATTTAAGAATTTTGCGAATATAAAATGATATAAACAAGTTGGAATGTCCATTCTAAGATCTCAAAACATTGGTCATTCAATGGTTTACTAGTAACTTTAACATGCAGACCCTGGCTTTGTCGGGGCTCGTTGTTCTACCATAGATCAACAGGCTGTTGAGTTATGTGGCAAATTGTACACACAAGAGTTGATTATGACCCTTGTTACCAATGTTGGGATCTTCAGTTACGTGGATTGGACTAGCTGACAAGTGGAGACACTGACCACACCGAAAATCAGAAAAAAAGAAGAAATTTAAACTGAAGTTCCCTTTGCCTAATTGTAGAATGATTTGACCCACCTCTGCTGTTTAAGAATACAGTAGTGCATTATCTGTCACAGCAAGACACTATTATTTCTGACCAAGGAAGACACAGCGGGCATATATCGGCCTCTCAGTACCGTCAAACTACTCTATACCAGGCTAATAGTGATAGGGGTAAGGGAACAGAGGCTCAGTGAGAAGCAAAGTAAGTCATAGAAATCACTATGAGGACTTAGGAATTTGAAGCAACCCCACGTATTGAGTTTGAAAGCCTGATATAAAAGTTTGTTTGTTTTTGTTTGTTTTTTTTTTTCTTTTTAAATACTTGAACAAAGTGTGTGTGTGTGTGTTCTAAAAATGACGCTTTACAGCACGATTTGCTATCTTCGTTTATTTTTCTTTACCAATTGTTATGAAAATGTGCATGAATGTAGAACGAAACGAATTAAAATTTAGATCAGAAGGAATATTTAATACCATTAACGTTTTTGAGAAGTTTGAGAACAGGGGGTCAAATGTTTGAAAAATATGTGACTGTTTTATGTATGAAATTTAAACAAAATATTGTGTGGAAAAAAAAAACAACCTCAGCACTATATCAAAAATAATATATGGTCTGACAAAATATGAAAATTGAATTTAAAAAATTCATATTATTCCAAACTTCAGGCAAATAGATATAATTTTTTTAAAAACCTGCTTATTGTAAATTTACACTATGTCGGATAGCAAACTCTAACATGGTGGCCGTTGCAATGGCAACCATTGGTGATTTCATCTTAATAAAATAAGAAAAAAAGAAAGAAATCGTTTCCTTTAATTTTAGCATCCCAAGGCCGATGGTAATGATTAAAATCATGTAATCCCAGCGCTTTCCAATATGATCCACTTGTCCACGCCCTCTCATTAATTGACAGAACTTCGCTTCATAATTGCATTGCCTTCGGAACCAAATTCTTAAGCTTCTTTTCTAATTGTGTTTTCTTGTAATTCTCAGCTGCTATGAAATGGTTAAACTACACCGCCTGGTCCTGTGGGCCATAAGAGAGACTTTAGCTTTCTGATTTTTTTACCCTAATGATAATGAGAATCTACCTGGAACTGTTTCCTAAAGAACTGTTTGCCGTGTGAGAGCATGAAATCCTTGAGATCCCCGATAGCAATGGATGTTGTGCTCTGTGAAAAGACTGTGTTGTAATAATCCTTTCCCGTGTCCGTCCTATCAGAGGTCAGTTTCTTGGTAATCACTGCCAGAGGAGAGAGACCCGCTTTATGTTGTTTCTTCGAGTCACATGTAATGACAGTTACCTAATAATCTTCATTTCATGATTTAGATAATGCGTGCACTTTACTCGGTATCCCTTGAGAAGTGAGAATAAAAGTTTCATAGGACGGGCGAGCTGGATTGAAGTTTACAGTTCAAGAAGTAGTGGTCTCAATTTTAATAATAACAAACAAACAAACAAACAAAAAATACTTATAATTATGTTGGTCTTGAACAACAATCTGAACACGTCTGTCTACTTTCTTTAAGCTATGTAAACTTTGCGTCCGGATGGTTATGTGAAATAAGCAAGTGATAACATAACTGTCAGTGCCTCTGTTAAGATCTGTCGATTAACACACAAACACACACTCAATCACCACATACACACACCACACACATACACACTTAGAAGTACACAACCTGGAAAGATGAATTTCTGAAAAGAAAATGATTAAAAGAACAGAGACAAATTTTCCACAAAAAACAAACAAACAAACAAACAAACAAACAAAACAAAACAAAACAAAACAATATATATATATATAGATATAGATATAGATATAGATATAGATATAGACATAGATATAGATATAGATATAAATATAGATATAGATATAGATATAGATATAGATATATTAAAAACTAAACAAGACATCATCAGAAAACAAGACTATTTAAAGCTGTATGTCATATTTGATTGCATTCTTTTTTGTTTTCAAAACAATCCTGAATTAGTTTATCGGAGGAAATTATCGGGCAACTGGGAAATACTAAACAGTAAAAAGAGTCCAAAAATGAAGGGTAGGTAAAATACTATGATAGTGCACACCTGGCAGGAGTATTTTTTTTTTTTTTCTTTTGAATGGGTGGGCAGTAGAAGACAGGATGCCGGATCTAAAAAGAGAGAGAGATGTAACTCAATAAATTACCTGACAGCTTAGCTGGCAGCTCAGGAGCTGTGACTTCTTGCGATTCATTTGTTTCCAATTTTGGCCAGGTCCTGATGTTCTCATTGTTTGTATAGACAACCATGTCAGTGTTTGCATACGGCATTGAGGTTTCTGTAATTTCTTCGTATACGGATTCACTTGGTAGTTCAGATTTACGTTTCTCAGTTGATTTCATTCCAATGTCTTGATCGTTTCTTTTGTCTACAGGCTTTTGCAGGCCAGATGAGGTCTTAACTCGGCTCTCACTTTGTTTTCTGTCATATTGTCGTCTCCTGCAAACGATAAAGTACACAGGGATCATTCAGTCTTATAGAAGATTAAGATGAAGTAAACATGCGGTAAAATTGCTCGTATGTTCTTCTCCAATGTAATGGCAGTTTATCACAGCGTACAACTACATGGCAAGACTGAGCATCGAGGAAAATAATAATTGGTATTGTCATCGCTAGGAATATCTGGCAATGTTACATTCAAAATGTATGGTCAACTTGTGAAGTGGAAACACGTAGGGTGGTGTCCAAGATCAAGTGTATTTACCTCCATATGAAAATACCAAGAGCCACAGCCACAGCCAGGACAATGAAGATTACAATGGGAGCAACAATGGCTGTCACAGGTACATCATCGTCTTTTGAAGTTTCTGCTGGAGTAACAAAATGATTATCAAATTTGACATTTCCTGATCCCGAAATCTTTCGAGGGAGTTCTGTAATTATTAACAATTATCCATTAATAATATGAATGCAGTTTGATATACTTGATCTGCAGTTTTATTCTCGCTAGATTCATTAGGAACAATGCTCTTTCGCACTTTAATCTACATTGAATCGTTGCCATGTCATAGTCTATAAAGGCTATAAAAACAGTAATAAACAAGAATAAGAGTTTGTGAGAAGTGATATGCCCGACATTTATCGAAAAAATGATTGGTGGAAACCTGATGATGACTGGGATATACTAAACAAATTCATATAGCAAACAGCAAGACCTGCATTAGTGTGAAATCCACAACTTAGAGAACAACAACAGCAATTACAACAAAAACGAAAACAAAAAAAAAAAAGGGGGGGGGTTGAACGTTGAATGTCAGGCATT